>APFE030899719.1:0-75812 GCA_000404065.3 Pinus taeda
AGAGGCCACAGGAGGTGCCGCAGGAGACGCCACAGGAGGCGCCGCAGGAGACGCCACAGGAGGCGCCACAGGAGACGCCACAGGAGGCGCCACAGGAGGTGCCGCAAGAGACGCCGCAGGAGGCGCCGCAGGAGACGCCGCAGGAGGTGCTGCAGGAGACGCCACAGGAGGCGCCGCAGGAGACGCCGCAGGAAAGCTTGACTCAATCCCCATGGTTCCCAAGGAAAGCTCGACTTGAGCCTTCGAGATTTCATGGCAACCTCTCTTGCCATGGAACTCCCTACATCATGTTATCATTAATACATAACTGTTAGTGCATAAATAAACATGACAATACACCAGTTACCTCAACTTGTTGTGCCAAGCATGTTGCTTTCTACTTCACACATCTGCACCATCTCTCAGGGGACTCCAATCCTTTGACAAATCCACCTGTAACTAAAGACTAGCTAATATACGTGTCAAGTAATGTTCATGAATATAACACGTATCCACATAATGTTTAACAAGATTAAGGTTAAGAAGACTTCCTGTAGGGAAAGCACTCATTCGTTTGGAATTAGGGTTTCCAAACATAGCTAAAGGAATTCTTGCCCAATTCATTTCTTTGACCTTTTCCTTGCTACAATTGAGTGTTATTATGAAATGTCACATCACCTTATTGTTAGTGATATAAACACATCAACTATTACCTTGTCAGGGTAATACCAGCATGCTTCTTGCAACTTCTCACACTTGTCAACCACATGTTCCAAATATCAAGACAATCATATCTATCAATTTGAAAACAACATTTAGCAGGACTAACAATCATGTCATATTTCGTAGTCAACTCATAGTCATTAGGCATAATGCTACAAATATCACCTACTTGCATGCAAGTACATATCAACTGTCTCAACACATGTGTTAGTATAATCATCTTAAACCAAGATCATTTGAACACATACTCCTATTATGCAATTCATCAAACGTTCAGCCAACTTGAAAACATACCATGTTAAAAAATCAACTAGACGACATAATCAAACCGTCAAGCACCAAATATAGGGACATAAGCGAGATCATACCTTACTGTATCTCAGGGGAGGCAATCTTGTTTGCACAATCAATCTAGTTAGCATGATATAATTTCACGAGATATTAACTCAAACATAAATAAGATCATGATACCCAAAATAGCCACTAGCTAACATGTTTACATCATAACTCATACATAATTATCATTCATACATAATAATCACATTTACACAGTCAGTCTAGATTAGTATGACATAATATCACAACATATTAACTCATACGAGAATGTCATAACCCTAACCATTTGCATAGACCAATCCAACTTAGTATGATACATATAACATCAAGATCTTAATGTAATAACCCTAATCATCAAGTTACTGGCATATAGAAACAACAAGTTACCCTATAACATACTCATTAACAAATATAACCTAATCATCAGACTAACTATCATAAAACATCAGTAGTAATGCATACAACCACATGTTACTATCATTCTTGACTAGCTGACACATGTGCTTATGACTATAGTAATCAACTAACATCTATCATGTATGTAACCATAACATCAAAATACATGTACATAAACCTAATTTATATAAACCTAGTGTATACAACAATCCTTAACTTACTTACCTGCATGCCCAACATGCAAACTTATATGACGATCTGCTCTTATCCCAAAGTCTAATGCTGCAACCTCATTATGATGATCTACATCTCTTGCTTTATCTTAGCCAACACATTAGCATCATAACATACCAATATCACCATTATGAACTAAAATGTATACCATGACTTCACAAGGCATGTTTGACCTACTATTCATGCATAACTATAATCAAGGCCATACATGCATGACAACTGCATATAGACATATAACACATGAGTACCAAACCATATTCACATCATTTTAGCTAGATTCTATTCATGAATGCATGACCATATCAACCTCACAAACCATGATTTCATGCATGACAACAACCATTACTCCATTGTACACATTTCCACATGCAACCATCAACATGCATAAGCAATTCCTAATCAACTACACATACGCATGAACACATGTAGTCAAGCATAAGCAATCAATTCTCATAACCAACTTACAAGAGTGATAAATGTAATCAAACATACAAGAATTCAACCTAACATACAAGGATGTAATCAAGTGACATATAACAATATGTAACCAATCATACTCATGACGATGCATTTCACAAAATCAACATCAAGTTCCTCATGACAACCTTGCATTATCAACATTATGCAATGCAACAAGCACATGGAATGCAAGTGTAAGAGACACACATGCAATTGCCATGCATGCATTACCAACACACTACCCATCTAGTTTGAGGGGTGAACCATGCTCTGATACCACTCTGTAACAACCTCTTCCCATATCTACCCAAGCAACTGCCCAGCTGAGGTAAACTTGTGACAAGAGGCCACTATGATATGATTTGACCTCCTAAGTCATGTTAAGGAAGTGGAACCGACAGAAATACAACATACATACATTCAACATCATCTTCAGGACCCTCAGGAACCAATCCAAATCTTTAGACAACTTGCCCTTGGGTCTCACTGTGCTTTTGGACAACTTAAGCCTCAATCGCTCTCATGCTATAAGCATGACATCTAGAAACCCAAAGTCGCTCTCACAGGATTGCTTGTTAGCATCTAGAGACTCATTTAGTCAGTTTTATGTTAGTGTCCCCAGGATTTGAGCCACTTTTTCAGGCCCAGAGCCCAAATCACTGCCCATTATTGAACCATCTCTGCAAAACAATAAAATAAAATGGAAATGACAGTACTAAAGCAAATATTTGTTTAAGACCTTGAATAGACCCCTACAAGCCATGACGAACATTTCATCAAACATATCATGAATGTGAAAACTACAGGTGTAAATAATGGATCTGAGCATAGGGGTCCCATACTTATTTAAGATTCACCAGGAAGCATTGATGCCTCAACACACTAACTTCCATTCCATCCATTAGACCATAGATACATTGTTCATCCATATACAAGTAAAAATATGATGAGAGCCATACATAACTATTATCATTAAACATATTCATAACCAGAATAATAGGGATAAAAATACCCATGAGTGTACAACCATATAAACCTCATATAATCCAATATAATTCTCATAGAAATACAAGGAAAAATAACCTATTATTCATGATGAAAAATCCAACCTGGGATGGGACTTCCATGTTCCACCTGACCGTAGAATGGCTGAGCCAAATCTCTCTTCATTCATTCACCCCAATGCCATATTCCAAGCATGAATTTGGGATCTCATAGAACAGATCAATCAAAACTCATCTAGAGCTTCCAGAGGCCATCCACCTCAACCCTTGGTCGGACATCACAAAACCATCATCAAATTGGTCTCCATCCAAGCCTTCCAGGGCTTCTAAAGCATTTGTTCCAACCTGTCTCCCAAGACTAGTAACTCAACCCATGGCTGCTACCAGGCTCCAGAGTGTTTTGTCTGACCAAGGTTTCCATGACTAGTAACTCAACCCATAGAATTTTCCAGGCTTCCACAACATTTTTCCAACCAGGGCTTCCAAGACTAGTAACTCAACCCACCAAGGGCTTCTAGAGCATTTGTCCAACCAAGGCTTCGAGGACTAGTAACTCAACACAAGATGCTACAGGGCTTCCAGCACATTTTCCCAACCAGGGCTTCCAGGACTAGTAACTCAACCCAAGCCGTTACAAGGCTTCCAGAGTGTTTATCCAACCAAGGCTTCCAAGAACTAATAACTCAACCCAAGCTAAGGAAATATGAGAACCAACTAAAACAAACAATGAAATAAACCCACAATCTCTACGGCTATCCAGGAAATGACAAGGCTAGGAAATCCACTATCAATTCCGACCATCCTCCATGCTAATGACAGATCACAACCAATAAACCACATGCATATGCCATGCATGCCAAAACTAGTGAAGAAATCATACATGCAACTCTATACCTACAAGAAAATCTGATGTAGCCGGTGATCCCGATGCCTTCTTGCTCCAAGAATCCAAGTATGCCACACCCTCCATGAGTGCCCCAAGAAAACTCTAAGTCTCCAAGAATATGGGAGAGAGAGAGAGATTATAGAAGAGAGCTCCACCAAATCTGAACTAACCAAGCTTGAGTGAAGATACTACACTGACTAAGAGCTTGCCAACTAATCCTTAGAAGCCTTTTTATTAATGAGGCCTCTATTTTCTTCATTTTCCTCCTCACATGCAACTTATGACATTTCACCTTCCCTTTCTCCTAATTTCCTTTATTTTCATACATAAAATGTCAATTAATACCTCATGCCTTTCCAAAGCCTTAGCCATTATCTTTGCCAATTTCTTTAGCCATAACAAATTATGGCACCCAGCCCAACACCTCTATAAAACTATAATAGGTTGATGATTTGTTATGTTTGAAAAACGTATGGGAATGATTTCTATAATGGTCACGCGGTTGATTAAATCATATGACAAGGTTGACACATGTATGAAATGCAAAGGATATTTTAACTTACGGTTGGTGTGACACTTAATGAGTTCATAATGGGCAGTACTCGCCTGAGTATTTGCGCTTCGCTCTCATTCCTAGACTCTTCTCCCTTGTTGTTGGCTCTTTTGATCATTTGCCATAGTTTGTTGTGGGTTTGTTACCCAAGCTCTGCAAGACTGAATATGTGGTTATGCTGTAAGTCGTGGGCACTTCTGCTTGTTTGTCTCTGTGTGCATGCTGGTGTTTGCTCCTTGGTCCATAGACTGTTCTGGCTCGTCCAACAGTGACTTAGATAAGTTCTCTGTTGAGATTCGACTCCTCTCTTTCACGGTGTCTATAGGTTGCCATATATGAACTTCTGCACTGGTATTCTTATTACAGTTGGCATTTTCAACGGTGGCTTGTTCTCAGGTTGGCTCAATGGATTCCTTCGGCTTCCGGCACAATTCTCAGGTATTTACCCTGTCCCTGCTTCAGTTACCAAAGCTTTCTCCCTCATCTTTCTCCCTCAATCTTTAACCTTGCTTGCTCCTTGTTCACCATAGTTAATCGTTGTTGTTGATGGAATGCCTGTCTGCGGCGCTACTGCAAACTCTTAGGTATGGGTCACAGTTCCTTTCAATAGTTCAGTCTTCTTCTTCCCGTTCTGTGTTTTCTTCCTTGTTGTGATGTTTTCCCTGACACTGGGAAATGTTGGTTCTACAGGCACTGAGCATTGCAGTGGGAGGGTTCAGCCATGCTCTTCTCGGTTCTGTTCGGTAGGCTCTGCCACTCTTCAATTTTTTTGTTGGTTTTCTGTCCGGTTCTGTCAACTCCGGTTTCCACTGGGTCTTGGTAGTTTCCTTGGTTTGTGATTGTCAAACTCTTTCAAACCCTCGCCTAGGGTTTCACCGTTCTTAGTCTATGCGTGTTCTGTTGTATTTGTATGTCGAGGTCGAAACCCTCTCCCAGGGTTTAGTAGTCAAGGGTTTGGACGTCCACGGATTTGTATGTATACAACCTAGTTCTATGTTTCTATTCCACGACTCCTTGTGGTTCTGGAAATGAGAACAATTCAGAACGATGTAATAATATAAATTTTAATTTACCTGGGCTCGCCCGTGACTTGTATGCTCTGGTCTCGTCGTTGGAACTACTATTATATATTGTCAATTTATTAACTGAAATGCTTTGTGTTACTTTGCCGAATGCTGTAGACGTGTTGATGATTCTGTAGAATGGTGAAGGTTTCGTTCGGACTTGATGTCTTTGCCGGTAACAGTTCTGGTTTATGTTGCTCTTGGTTTCGTTTTCGTTCACTGTTACAGAAAGACTGCAAAACCTTGTGCTGTTTTTGTTCCTTAATATGGTTAATTGAATTGATTACTCTTCTCGGGAAACATAACAGGAAAAAAATATCTTATAGATCCTGTAGTTAGTGGCTATATATTCAAACTGCTTTCAGTCAAACTTTAATAAATGAACATAGACATACAAATTCACAACAATTTGGATTTCTCTGTTGTTATTCTTTTTATTAGAGTGCGAGTGGTCTTCAAATTAACCCCTCTATCATTTAGTCCTGTTACATTTATAGTTTTCTGTTCCAGTTAATAAAATCGTACAGTTGTGTTTTTCAGTTAAACGTTTATAGTTATTTAGTTGTTGGTCATTTTTCCACATTAGGATAGGATTTTCTTTCCAGATACATTGTCGTTTTCCTTTAAAAATGACAAAATAATCTTGAACTGTTAACAACAGACAAACGCTTATTCCTAACTATTTCAACTACCTATAACTAGGTGAAAGAGAATAAAAGTAAAAACCCCACCTACCTTCCTATCATTCAACATAAAGACTATTAAAAGTAAATTCAACTTTCCTGTGACTTGGCAGAGACTTCACCCGGTCATGGTGAGCTAGATGCTCCTGCATCAGGCTCCCGGGGCAAAAAGAAATCATGGCTCCAGCCCATGAGCTTCTTGACTGAAGTACTTGTCTCTTCAATTTGCCTGGCATCAAGCCATGAACTTTCCTCAATAGGACGATTCTTCCACTTGACCAGGTACTACAAATATTCCTTCTGCCGAGTTCGTTTTGCCACCTGAGTGTTGAGAATACTCTCGATCTCGGGAGGTTGAACGTAAGTCATCTGTCTCTTCCAAGCTTCTCCTTCGTCTTGGGTGTTCGGTGTGGGTTGTGTGGTTCCATCTTCTTCCTTCTCCTTTGGGTCAGCTGTGTAGGGAAACAGGTCTGCTACATTAAAAATAGGCGAAATGCCTATTCTTGGTGGCAACTAGATCTCATAGGCATTTGCTGAAAACTTTCGAAGGATTTTACAGGGTCCTACCTTCTTGTACTTTAATTTATTGTACGTACCTTTAGGAAAACGTTCCTTGCGCAAATGTGTGAGGACTTTGTCTCCTACATTGAACTGTACCTCCCTTCTCCGCAAATCTGCTTGCTGTTTATACTTTAAGCTGTTGTCCTACAATTTAAGTTTCACCTGTTCATGCAAATCCCTCATCGCGTTAGCGAAATCTTCTCCATCTGCGCTTAGCCTTTCTTGCCATCCAAGATCCCGCAGTTCATGCACTCTGTGAAGATGCATGCCATAAAGGATTTGGAAAGGGCTCAAGCACTTGCTGCGGTTAGGTGAATCGTTGTAGGCGAATTCTGCCTGTGCCAGCACTCGATCCCACATCCGCAAATTCTCTCCCACTAGACTTCGTAGAAGATTCCCTAAACTCCTGTTTACAACTTCTGTTTGTCCGTCCATCTGCGGATGGTAAGTAGAACTGTAACTCAGCTAAGTATCCATCTTTTTCCACCCAAAAATGTCCCGTAAACTTCACGTCCCTATCTGACAGGATGGATTTGGGTAATCTGTGTAACCTGACAATCTCATTAAAAAACAAGTGGGCCACGTGGGTGGCATCACTAGTTTTCCTGCAAGGAATAAAATGTGCCATTTTCGAGAATCTGCCCACTACTACCATTACCGAATTGTATCCTCGCTGTGTCTTAGGTAGGCCTAAGAGGAAGTCCAAGCTAACTGAGTCCCATGGTCTGCCTGGAACGGGTAACGGTGTATATATTCATGCATTCTAACTGTGACCCTTTGCTAACTGGAACACTTTGCATCTGGCTATGAATCGCCACACATCCCTCTGCATCTTTAGCCAAAACTAGAAGTGTTTGAGCTGCTCGAGTGTTTTATCCACGCCGAAATGTCTGGCCAATCCTCCGCTATGATTTTATCGAATAATGTTCTCCCTCATCGAGCAGTCAGGTATGCACAGTTGTCCTCCCTTGAACATCAACTTCTCCTGCAAATTGTAGTCTAACCAAGGGTTGTTATCCCTCACCAAGGAGTTTTGGCATGCCTCATAGGCCTCCATAAAGTTTGCATCCGTCTGGTACAAATCTCGTAATTGCTCAAACCCTAGCACTTTCACAGTGCTTTCCTGCAGAAGTAGAGCTTTCCTACTCAGCGCATCCGCTCCTTTATTAGCTTGCCCGCTAATATGTTTCAATACGAAATTGAAACTTTACAGATACTCCACCCATTTGGCGTGTTTGTGGTTCAGTTTGTGCTGCAACATTATGTGCTGTAGTGCAGAGTTATCTGAAAACAGCACGAACTCATTTCCTAACAGATAATTCCACCAGTGCTTTAGTGCCTGTATGACCACATAAAACTCCTTATCATACGATGAGTATTTCCATATGTTCTCATTCAGCTTCTCGCTGAAAAATGCTACAGGCTTATCCTCCTGATTGAGAACAGCTCCAATTGCTGTCCCGCTGGCATCACAACGAACCTGAAATAACTTCTTGAAATCTGGAAATCTCAGGATCGGCCTCTCAGTAATCTTCTTCTTTAACAACTCGAAACTTCTCTCCACTGCTTCTGTCCACCGAAAAGGTTGGCTGGCCTTTTTAATAGTATCCGGCATTGGCGCACAAATCTCACTGAAATTCCTTATGAAGTTTCTATAAAAGCTTGCTAATACGTGAAAGCTACGTACCTCAAATAAGTTTTTCGGAGATGGCCAATTCACTATCACTGCCACCTTCTCTTGATCCATCTTAAATTCATTCTCTACTATTACAAACCCCAAATAAATCAATTCCTTCTGCAGAAAAATACATTTCTTCAAGTTTATTAGCAGCTTGTTCTGCTGTAATTTCTCCAGCACCTTACACACATGTTGAAGGTGTTCTTCTCTTGTCCTACTGAAAATAAGTATGTCATCCAAATAAACTATCACAAACTTCCCAATATACTCCTTCAACATCTCATTCATTAGCCTCATGAATGTACTGGGCGCATTGCTCAGTCCAAATGGCATGACCAACCATTCGTATAGTGCCTCATTCGTCTTAAAGGCTGTTTTCCATTCGCCCCCCTCACGTATTTGAATCTGATGGTACTCGCTCTTCAAGTCTATCTTAGAGAAATATGATGCCCCACTTAAATAATCCATCATATCATCCATCCATGGTAGTGGAAACCTGTACCAAATGGTGATCTTGTTGATGGCCCTTGAGTCGGTGCACATTCGCCATTCTCCTCCCTTTTTGGGAGCGAGGACTGTTGGAACAACACAAGGGCTTAAGCTTTCTCTTATCAATCCCTCGTCCAACAGTTCTTGCACCTGCTTTCTGATTTCTTCATTGTCCTTGGGGCTCATTTGGTATGCCACTTTGTTGGGCAAACTGGCTCTGGGTATGAAGTCAATGTGATGACTTATGCTCCTTTTGGGGGGTAACTTGTCTGGCAATTCATCTACAACTATGTCTGTAAACTCCTCCAACATTTGCTGGATCTCCATAGGTAAATCTGATATCTCTGTATGCAATAACACTGTCCTTGCCTTCTTCACCACTGCGTAACCTATCTCACTGTCCTCAACCTGTCTTAAAAACTATTTTCCACTCACCAGCAATGCTCTTGATTCACTTGTCTCAGCTGCCCCTTCTTCTTTGATGGGCACAAGCGTATTCTTGATTCCATCCTTTACAAATTTATAACAGTTTGTCACTCCATCATGTACCACTTTCCTATCGTATTGCCAAGGTATGCCCAATAGTTTGTGACATACATCCATTGGCATGATGTCACAGACAACTTTGTCCTTGTATCTACCTATTTGAAACTCCACCTCGCACTGTTCATCTACCAGTAACTGATGGCCTTTTTGCAGCCATGAAACTCTGTAGGGGTTGGGATGTTTCAAATGTTTCAATTCCAGTTTTTCTACCATCTCTGTAGACACTAATTTTTCAGTACTACCGCTGTCAATAATTAATTTATAGCACTTAACTCGCGATTTACAAACTGTTCTGAATAAATCCTTCCACTATGTCTGGTCGGTGATCTCTTTGACTGGTTTTAACAACACTTTATGCAGCACTAAAGTTTCCCCTGTCTCTGGAACATTCTCTGCTTCTTAGGGAGGTGTTGCTTCTTCTTCTGGTTGTGCCATGTATGCACCCCGCTATCCAGCTTGCTCTGCTTCCGGACACTCGAACGATCCATTTTCCCATTTATGACATCGATAACATTGGTAACCAGCCCCTCTTCCTCAGTCGTTACCTCTGCCCTACTGGGATGACCTTCCACCTCTTGCACTATCACCTCTGTCCGCTGATCCAAGAGCTCTGAAACTGCTACCTTCCTCATTATTACTAGCAGTCCGCCCTCTTCCATAGGACTGGCCTTTCCCTCTGCTGGCTCCTCGTCCTCTCTGGGCGTTCTGTCTTCTGTTGATTTTCTCCTCAGCCTTCATCGCACTCTAATATGCTTCCTCAGTGTTATTCGGTGACCAAATACTAATTTCGTCCAAAATATCCAACTTTAATCCATTAACATACCTAGCTGTCCTTTCCGCTGTATCTTATGTATATCTGGCCCGCAAATTCACTCGATAGAACTCCTCCATATATTCCCTTACCGTCAATCCTATCTACCTCAGATTCTGCACCTGTCTGTGCAGCGCAATCTGATAGTCCTTGGCAGAAATCTGCCTTTTAACTTGGCCACCATCCTTGACCAGGTTTTGGTCGACAGTTTGTTCAATCTTTTCCTCTCGTTCTGGACACTGTCCCACCATAGGGCTGAGTGTCCTTTCAATTTCATCGCAGCGAACCGAACTCTACGGTCTTCGCTGATTTCCTCGCACTCGAATTACTTATCCATCTCACTAATCCAATCCAGTAAGACTTGAATAGATAGGCTGTTGTCATACGTCGGGAGTTCTGGCTTGGGTTTACTGCTTGCTACTAGAACAGACCTCAATAATCTCACTTCTGCAAATTCACCTTCTTATCCATCTGCTGCTGCTTCAGGTTCTTCCTCACTCTCATCACCTATCTCCGGGTCTCTTCATCTACCTGCCTCTACTGCCTCCAAACGGGCAGCAAGAATTTGAATCTCCTCTCTCAATCCTTCATCTGCCAATCTGCGAGCACCTCTGCCACCTCGGCCACGACCTCGTCGCCATACTTCCATATCCTCAGTCAACTTTACCTGCTCTGATACCACTTTGATGGCACCCAACCCAACACCTTTATAAAACTATAATAGGTTGATGATTTGTTATGTTTGACAAATGTATGGGAATGATTTCTGTAATGGTTGCGTGGTTGATTAAATCATATGACAAGGTTGACACATGTATGAAATGCAAAGGATATTTTAACTTACGGTTTGTGTGACATTTAATGAGTTCATAATGGGAAGTACTCACCCGGGTATTTGCGCTTCCCTCTCGTTCCTAGACTCTTCTCCCTTATTGTTGGCTCTTTTGGTCATTTGCCATAGTTTGTCGTGGGTTTGTTACCTGAGTTCTGCAAGACTGAATATGTGGTTATGTTGTAAGTCGTGGGTTCTTCTTCTTGTTTGTCTCCGTGCGCATGCTGGTGTTTGCTCCTCGGTCCGTAGACTGTTCTGGCTCGTCCAACAGTGACTTAGGTAAGTTCTCTATTGAGCTTCGACTCCTCTTTATCACGGTGTCTAAAGGCTGCCATATATGAACTTCTGCACTGGTATTCTTATTACAGTTGGCATTTTCAACGGTGGCTTGTTCTCAGGTTGGCTCAATGGCTTCCTTCGGCTTCCGGCGCGACTCTCAGGTATTTACCCTATCCCTGCTTCAGTTACCAAAGCTTTCTCCCTCAATCTTTAACCTTGCTTACTCCTTGTTCGCCACAGTTAATCGTTGTTGTTGCTGGAATGCTTGTCTGCGGCGCTACTGCAAACTCTTAGGTATGGGTCACAGTTCGTTTCAACAGTTCAGTCTTCTTCTTCTCGTTCTGTGTTTTCTTCCTTGTTGTGATGTTTTCACTGACACTGGGCAACGTTGGTTCTACAGGCACTGAGGGTTGCAGTGGGAGGGTTTGGCCATGCTCTTCTCGGTTCTGTTCGGTAGGCTCTGCCACTCTTCAATTTTTTTGTTGGTTCTTTGTCTGGTTCTGTCAAATCTAGTTTCCACTGGGTATTGGTAGTTTCCTTGGTTTGTGACTGTCAAACTCTTTCAAATCCTTGCCTAGGGTTTCACCGTTCTCAGTCTACGCGTGTTCTGCTGTATTTGCATGTCGGGGTCGAAACCCTCTCCCAGGGTTTAGTAGTCCAGGGTTTGGACGTCCACGGATTTATATATATACAACCTAGTTCTATGTTTCTATTTCACGACTCCTTGCGGTTCTGGAAATGAGAACAATTCAGAACGATGTAATAATATAAATTTTAATTTACCTGGGCTCGCCCGTGACTTGTATGCTCTCGTCTCGTCGTTGGAACTACTGTTATATATTGTCAATTTATTAACTGAAATGCTTTGTGTTACTTTGCCGAATGCTATAGACGTGTTGATGATTCTGTAGAATGGTGAAGGTTTCGTCTGGACTTGATTTCTTTGCCGGTAACGGTTTTGGTTTATGTTGCTCCTGGTTTCGTTTTCGTTCACTGTTACAGAAAGACTGCAAACTCTTGTGCTGTTTCTGTTCCTTAATATGGTTAATTGAATTGATTACTCTTCTCGGGAAACATAACAGGAAAAAATTATCTTATAGATCCTGTAGTTAGTGGCTATATATTCAAACTGTTTTCAGTCGAACTTTAATAAATGAACATAGACATACAGATGGACAGCAATCTGGATTTCTCTGTTGTTATTCTTTTTATTAGAGTGCGAGTGGTCTTCAACTAAACCCCTCTATCATTTAGTCCTGTTACATTTCTAGTTTTCTGTTCTAGTTAATAAAATCGTACAATTGTGTTTTTCAGTTAAAATTTTACAGTTATTTAGTTGCTGGTCATTTGTCCACATTAGGACAAGATTTTCTTTCCAAATACATTGTCGTTTTCCTTTAAAAATGACAGAATAATCTTGAACGGTTAACAACAGACAAACGCTTATTCCTAACTGTTTCAACTACCTATAACTAGGTGAAAGAGAATAAAAGTAAAAACCCTACCTACTTTCTTGTCATTCAACATAAAGACTATTAAAAGTAAATTCAACTTTCCTGTGACCTGGCAGAGACTTCACTCAGTCATGGTGAGCTAGATGCTCCTGCATCAATAAACTGAATCAACACCCACTAGGATGTTTCCCCCATCATTCATCTTGGAATATGTGTCCCATCATCCGTGGTCTTATATATATTTACATGGAATTTTCACCATGGTTGTTACATGTACTCAGGGTCAATATATAACAAGGTTCTTGGGAGAATATAATTGTATAATGTATTTTTTATTATAATGAAAAGGCTGAAATTTTCCTTCTGGAAAAAAAGTGATATATTTACACTTCACTTGAGTTATATAATATAGACATAGTTGACATTGAAATATTTGTGTTATAAACTTTTTTTAAAAATATTACATGTTATATATTTGCATGTCTATATAAAATTATATTATTTAATATAGACATTGACATATTTTACTTATGACAAATAGTCAATTTTGTGTATAAAATTGATATAAAATTGTGTTATTAATATAAATATTAGATTTTTTTATGGCTAATAGTAAAATATTTTTGTTTTAAATATTGCATGTCAATTGATCATAGAATGGATTATATATCATGTGATATCAATAATATTATTTTTACATGTCATCTCTCAAGTCCATATCAAGTAGTGAATGAATTGCATATGTCCCTCATATTGAAAAACATTTTTCTTTTTCTTTTGTTTTGTAAATTTTCAATTACTTTATAAAAAAGTTGATCTAAAATTAAGGTGGTAATTGAAGTATCTTATTTATGGCCAACATTGATTTTTTTTTGTTATTATTATTTTTTATTTATTTATTAATGTAAGCATTATTTTATTAGTTTTTAATTTAATGCATTATTTTACTTGTTATTGTTTTAAATAGTATATGTTAATGGATGATAAAAACAATTACAGATCATGTAATATCAATAACATTATTTTTACATGTCATCTGTTAGCTCCGTATTAAGTAGAGAAGGCATTAGTTTTTATTTATGGCGAACATATTGCTTTTTTAATTATGTTATTACTATATTTTATTTGTTATTGTTTTAAATAGTAGATGTTAATGGATGATAAAAACAATTTTATATCATGTAATATCAACAACATTATTTTTACATGCCATCTATCAACTCTGTATTAAGTAGAGAAGGCATTAGCTTTTATTTATGGCCAACATTATTTTTTTTATGTTATTGCTATTTTTTTTTATTTGTTAATGTAAGTATTGTTTTATTATTTTTAAATCTAACTTTATGTGACAACATCTCCTTCATGCAAAAATAGGTTTGGCCTCTATGTTCTTTGAAATGAAATGTGCATTCTATAGCCTAATATGAGGTAAATGTGTAATTCCTTTAGTGCTCAACTTATTACTGACACATATTATTTCTAAAATCGAAATAAAATATTAGCTAAATAAAAAACAAGTTATAATAGTATAGATCCATTTTAACAATGGATCTACCAAACTTCAAGGGGGATCATTTCTCTTGATATGCAAACCTCTTTTAAAGTGCAAAACTTGAAACAAGGTTTGAATCTCAAGATATTTAATCCCTCTTTAAAATGGATCTATATTGGTTCTATATATACATATAGCATGTGTAATTTTTCATTATTTAAATTGCATTTTGAATGTAGAAATGGATACAATCTCTTGAAAATCCACTTGGGCACTTAGATTGTATGGACCATACCACTTAAATTTACAATTCCAACACATCTTTGCTATGTTTTAGACAAAATTTACTTTAAAAAAATACTTTGAGCGAAAATAGTGAACTTGTATAACACACCCACTACTCATTTTTTATATACTTACCATGGTTATAACTATAAATCACCTCACTAGGACTATTAACCCTTTCTTTATATTCCATTTTGGTTTTGTTTCCCTTCACAAGGCTCTTTAATTTTACCACCAGTGAAGGACTGGGTTGTTTCATACCCTCTATACGAGATTTCAAGATAATTAGTTCACAGTTGTTGTTTGTAAAGCATGAGACAGTAAAGGTTAGACTTATGGTCACATTTTTCTGTAAACCACCGGTCTTAGCTTTTCGCCTTTTAAATCCTTGATGGATTAGATATTTCATTGTATTTTCCCGCGGACTAGTTTTCATTTTAATCGCTTACGACCTTCATCGCAAATGCACGTTTTTTCTTGACATTAATAAAATGAACCTATTTTTGGAATAAAAGTGTAATATGTGTGATCTACCCAATGTTTCGGATGGTGACTCCATCCATCATCAGGGACCACAGAGAGCCTTGAGAGTAAACGAGTGCTAGAGAGTCTTTTTATAGGAATTTTTGAATGTTGGATTAACGATAAATTTTAATACGAAATTTTTTGAATATTGTATTTATGGTCAAATTTTAATTGAATAAATTATATTTGACCAATTACATTTTTTAAACAATATGACCAACCAATTTCTAATAAAATAATAAGAATTAAATCGGGAGTTGTTAATAGTGAAAATATAAATTAGATGCTTTTATTTATTAAATAAATGAAAAATAGAAATTAGGTTCTTTTATTTATTATATAATTGAAAATTAAAATTGGATTGTATACGATATAGATGGGAATTCAAAAGTAAGAATTTTATGAATTATGAATTATTAAAAATTAGTTGAAGATTTTGGATTGAAATTACTCATAAACATATCCCGATTAATGAAGAACATATTTATCTCTATTTTATTGTAGATCATAAAGAGAAGAAATTGGGGATTATTAAGGATTTTCTTAATTTTTAGTCAATGATCAATAAAAATGGCATGCTAAGAATTGAGGAAAAAATAAAAATAATAAGAGGGGTTGAGGATAAAAAACAAATAAGATGATGAAACATATATGAAATGATTGATATTAGATAAAGTTAAGAAAGCTGTAAGAAGCCCAAAAAAATCCAGATAAAGGGCATGATAAAAAGGTTAAAAAAAAGGCCCTAGGGAGGGGGGACAAACACTAGAGACAAAATTTTATGAATTATGAATTATTAAAAATTAATTGAAGAGTTTGGATTGAAATTACTCACAAACATATCCCAATTAATGATGAACATATTTATCTATATTTTATTGTAAATCATAAAGAGAAGAAATTGGGGATTATTAAGGATTTTCTTAATTTTTAGTCAATGATCAATGAAAATGGCATGCTAAGAATTGAGGAAAAAATAAAAATAATAAGAGGAGTTAAGGATAAAAAACAAATAAGATGATGAAGCATATATGAAATGATTGATATTAGATAAAGTTAAGAAAGTTATAAGAAGCCCAAAAAAATCCCAGATAAAGGGCATGATAAAAAGGTTAAAAAAGAGGCCCTAGGGAGGACACTAGAGACAGGAAAGGAATCATTAGGTTAGTTGGTGGATGACAGGTTTCCACTAGTGGCTGAGTCTGTAACTTCTTCTCAATTTTGAAGGCTTCTCGAATATAAGAAAATTCCTATAAAAAGGCTCTCCAACACTAATTTACTCTCAAGTCTCTCTGTGGTCCTTGATGATGGATGGAGTCACCATCCGAAATGTTGGACAAATCACACATATTACACAATGTTATTCCGAAAATCTCTACAATATGACTAACTTTGGAAGTCTCCAATCACTCAAAAGAAACTTTGTCATCGTTTTCTAGGTGTTTTGTTATATTAAATGATATTAATCATATTATATTAGATGCTCTATTGTTTTTCATGCTAACGTGTTTTGATATTCCTATGAAATGTCATATTTAGTTATAAGTGTGGTCTTACGAGGACTCCACGCTTCCTGGTAGAAAAATTGAATTTTAGAGATAGATCATAATGATATCGTGGTTGCTCAATTCTCATGGTTTAGTTTCAGTCCTTTCATTTCTGCTTTAGCCTTGGTTCACTCGTTCACTATTTTTAATGACATTATTTTCTTAAATTTGCCCTCATTTACATTATTTATTATCTAGGTTGGATAATGTAAACCCTTAAGGTTACACCGAGGGTTTTAATTGTTGTTGGTTATTTCAGCGTTTGGTATGAGTGGAAACACATAATGTGAATTCTCAGAGAGAGAGAGAGAGAGAGAGAGAGAGAGAGAGAGAGAGAGAGAGAGAGAGAGATTGTTTTGGAACAATACAACCCATGATACTGCCTGATTATTATTTATTTTTTAGGCCATAGTGTAATAGGGTTGTTAGGAAATTCTAAATCTGTACTCCTAAATATGTTTACAGTTAAAAGTTTTAAACTATTTTGCTTGAATGCCTATTTTAAAATCATAGAAACAACCGCTCTTCACTAATTCATTTAATCATACATCCACCATTGCTTTGAATAGTTCTATAATAAGTTCAATGACCACCTCGCTTCAAAATTTCTTTATTGCTAGTCCCACTTGTATTTTGGATCTATCTTTCTATCACACTTAATATTTTTTTATTTATATTAGGGTTGAATTTCTCATTTTTACGAATGTAGTTTGGCTACCAACTCTATGTAAATTTGCACACCATACTCTTTACATAATGGCACCAAATATTTTTAATATGGTCCTGTAAAGCAAAGGTTAATCCCTTTTTACAACATATATTTCCAAAAATACTAGTAATTATTAGGATCACACATATTTGAATTCAATTTTGTAATTTGTAGCCTACTTTATCCTCTCTCTACATTGTGTATTTGGAACTTTCTTGAGCGGGACTTGTCCCTGGGATTTGCTCATTCATTCCAGCCCTTCAACATACTAAAGCCATGACTGTTTTCGGCTACCGTTTAACCAAGTTAGCCTAAAACTAATGTACTTCTCTAATTCCTTTCATTTTATAAGACTAAGGTTGTTTCCATTATTCATACATATACATTTATACACAAAGGGAAACAAATCTTAACACAACTAGGATTATTTTCTTTATTTTTTTTCTTTTTTTTAAAGAATAGAAAATAAATATCACAAGTAATAGGACAATTACTTATCTTTTCTTAATTGTTTGGCCAACCACAAAATTACTAGGGAAGGAAGTGCTCCTCCCAACCAACGAGTGTTGTATCAAATTACAAAAACTCCCCCTGAGCCAATTTCATTACCAGACAATTATCCAATCAAGAACCTTCACAGGTTCACCCAAGACCACCTAGTCCCAACCAGCTATAGTCTAGAGCCTTTAACATGAGCACTTAGGCTTCATATTGAGTTCCACTGACTAACCAACTCAAGAAATCTATGTCCTGGTAGTGTCCTACCTCCCTCTGCAGCGTCTTGCCAGAGAACTTAATCTTACATTCTCTCCTCCTCAAGGTTTCCTCGGGTCTTCTTCCCTCTCCCCTCTCTTATGCATTGTACCTATTAAGATTGTTTATCTCTAGGGAGAGAATAACTGTCTTCTAACTGTCTCGTATGTGAAACTCTCATTTAGCACTTGTCCCATAATTTTATGGCTGGCCATAGTTAATATTATTTAAAAAAAATACTAAAAAACCATTTATTATCTATGTCTGACCTTTTATGTGGCCTACAGTTTACCAAATCATTTGTGGTAAAACAAAAATATTTACAACTTTTTACTGAGGGGTGTTACATCTCCCCCCCCCCAAGCAAAACATCATCCTCGGTGTTTTTTCCTTCACTCTAAAAATAGGCTATAATATGTCATGCGCATATAATCTTCATCTTACTAGGTAGCCCCTCCCGGCTAAAGTTCTTCCACTGCACTTAAAATGTGCAACCGCTTGCTTTTGTAGTGAAATTTCTCTCAGATCGAGATTGCACAGAGGTTCGACCAAGATTACACTATTCGGTCCGACCTACATCTACAACCATTATGGTCATTAGCTTCCATCGATCATTATCTAAGAATATAATATATATTGTTTCAATCTTTATTACAAACACCATCAATTATTATTTATATACCCACCAAGGGTCATCAACATACATCACAACCCAACAAAAGTTAGTAACCTACACTCAATAAGAGTAAGCAACATCATTGTAAATTATTTTACTTACCCAATGGCTATGCCAATGGGAAAAGACCCCCCTCCATGTTCTTTCACTATAAGTTTCAAAACACAGAGGCATTAGTTCCATTTGCACTTATTTTCTTAGCAAAATAATATGTTCAGAAACCACTTTTTGTTCTTGTTTTTTTTTTTTAATGAGAGATTGCAACTAGTGAATTTTCATACCAAATAACACTATTATACTTTTATCTTAATTCAAGTGTTATATATGTATCAATCATGTATGGATAGATTTTAAGATAACTTCCTTCCGACTATATTCAAGGTGGTTATGTTGTTGTCTACTTTGTCCAAGTAACTTAGTTATGTCCATCTTGGTTTGCTTTACTATTCTCTTTATGCACAAAATTCCATAGGGTAACATTCTTTCAATTTGTTTCTATGTACAACTGTGGGGTGTCTTTCCTTGACACTCATTTGCACATTGAATTGGCTTGCAGAAAGTAGGTTTAGAGAGGCGACACCCAATTAAAATCTTTTGATTCGACTAGATTGTTCTATGACATAAAATATTGCAATTCCACTGGGCTACTCCAGGGAACCTAATCAATATTTTTTTGTTCATACTACAATATCGACTCAAAAAATATTAATTAATTTGTCACATCAATTTGTACCTCATACAGATCCCATGACCATTCTTTTCTTCTATGAAACGTACACACATGTTCACATTTCCATGTACACATAGCATTATACACAATACATACAAACACATGCATAACACTTCACACTTGACCTCATATAGTTCCAGATACCACACTATCTCTATTTGTATAGATTAGGCCATACTGCCTCTTCCTACTTAGTAGGATATTTTTGTTTAAATGGTTGTCGATCTATCACTCTTTTTTTTCGTGCTATATGTATGTAGTCATTTTTCACTCCAATGACCTCCCGACAACCATGTTAAACATGATGACACTTTTATGTATATATTTATATTTAGTTTATCATGTTTTCAATACATAAGTACATATGAAATTCTAAGTCAGGGTTAAGAAAATTTCCTCTATTTTATTTTCCATCCTTTCCATGGACTCAATCAGCCTACTTGGTTGTCACATTATTGTTTCCATTCTCAATCTTAGCCTTGAGAAATATCACCTCTCCCATGTTGCGTAAATTTATCATTTTATAAATATTTGCAGAACCCTTTCTAAAAAGAATATCATCATTACTATCACTTTTGATTTGATAGGCTCAATGTTTCATTCATTTTATTATTTCGATAGATGATATTCTATACTGACTTATCATCACTCTATGGTCTCAATGTTTTTTTTTTTTTTTTAATGAGATGGAACTTCTGATGTAACAGACAATTACCCACTTCCACACACTTCTTTTCCTTGAGAATGTCACTGGCTATGTCTATGTCATCATTCTTTTAGTTATTCCGATATGCAGATCTGAAATTTTAGACTATAATTAAGTCAATTACTGACAATCACAATTAAGAAGATCATATTTTTTTTGTTATATCTCTTTTCTAGGGAAACATATGAATAATTCTCACTTTTATCATTCCTGACTACCAAACTGGCTCCTGATAACCATGGGAGTTTAGTCACAATAATAAGTTGCAACATTTAGCATACTTATACTTGAATTATACTATACTTTATTCTACATTATATAGATTTTTTCCACTCTCATCCCTAAAGAGAAGCTTGCATCCATTTAATTATATATTTATATTCCAAATCAGAGTGTTCATAGCTTAAATTTGTCCCCTTTACGCTTGTAAGCGTATTGATCATGCCACACTCATTATCTTACTCCAATATACCCTTTTCTTTTGTATCGATTCAAAACACATTATTTCATGCAACAATGAGTTATTTTACTACCTTGAACCTGTGAAGTCTTGTGGACAATAATTTTATTCCAATAAGAGAACAACATTTTTTTTTTAAATAATATTTTATCATTCACTCATTAATCATACTTGCTATCATTTTTTTTTATCTGATCTTTCCCACATATACCATCAAGGCTAGAGGAACAAGGTAATATCAAACAAAATCACTGTGCCTATTCAAGGGCATAATCTGGTGTAGTACAAGCATTTTCAAATCAACAAAAGATAATAGGAGATTTACATCACCAATCTTACTGTGGCACTTCTCTGACACATCTCACTCATGAGTTTCTCTCAACTTTCTTCTTGGGTTTTATTTTCCCTTCCATTTGTCACATTAGTAGTTAAGATGTCTAGAGAGTACATAAGGGCTTGTTCCCCTTGCATCATGATGAACTAGTACTTTTCACTAGATTCGCAACATACAAGCAAGAATTCTTATAATTCATAATTAACTTACATGGTATACATATAATTAACTTACATGGTGTGGTGTGTATATATATATATATAATATATATATATATATATATATATGACATTAAAATATTTTATTTATGGACCACATTTTTCATATCAAATTGTTTTTTTTGTTATTAATATATTTTTAAATACCATCAACATTACTTAATCCTACATTAATGGAATATTTTATTTAGAGACAACATTGAATATTTTTATTATTATTAAATTGCAATTCCAACAACATCTTTGGCTAGATTTTGAGGCAAAAATTACTAAAAAAAAATATTTGGGTTTAAATAGTGAGATTACTTGAAATGTTATATTATATATATATGAGAAGAGAGAGAGAGAGAAGAGAGAGAGAGTTGACATTGAAATATTTTAATTTATTTCACAAAATTGATTATTTGTATTATTTAATAATATTTTTAATTGTTAACATATCAATTTTATATGAAGAATTGAATGAACTACATATTTTCCTTTCATCCTAATATGATATAATTATTTTATTTTTAATCACTTTTTCCTTGTGAGTATTGAAATATTTTAATATGGTCAACGCACATACACTTTATCTCTATATACATATATATGAAGTTCATATTGAAATATATTAATTAATATGGATATTCAAATAGTTTCTTTATGTTTTATATTGTAATATTAATACGGTAAATACAATTTTATTTATTTAACTTCCAATTTACTTTCTCTCTCTAAAATTGATATAAAACTATGTTATTTAATAGAGAGATCAAAATATTTTATTTATAGTTGAAAGAGTGAAAGCTAAATATTTTTACATCTCCATCATACTAAGTTGTAATATTAACAACGAAAGTGACCAGAGTGATGTTGTTTTTTCATTTAGTCTATATTTATTTTTATTTTAAATGGCATGCTTGTCAACTCAAGGTTGAGCACTAACAACATGATTACACATCGCCCTCATTTAAAAGCAAAAATAAATTACATATTTATAAAGCATTGTAAACTATCAATAATCTCACTTTCACTTTGCTGGCTCAATTACTTGTGGTCTCATGTGCTTTGTGATGAAAGACACATTCTATAGCTCAATATGAGAGAGTTGTTGTAGAATTAACATGTGTTGTTTCGAAAATAAAAATAAAATATTCACTAAATGAAAATACAGTGTAGGATATAACCAGACTTGATCCATCTTAACTCTGGATCTATCAAGGGCCTAGAGGGACCAAATCTCTTTTCACTCTAAAAGAGGTTTTCATCTCAAGAGATTTAATACCTTTGGGCGCTTGGTAGATCCAAAATTAAGACGGATATAGATTGGTTTAATTATCAATTATAATGATAAATTTATTTTTATCAAGTCAAAATGTTAAACATGACATTACAACATCTCTACTAGAGAATTTGATGTTTTTTATTTTATTTTTATTTTTATTTTATTTATATGGACCTAGTCAAAATGTTTAATAGACATGACAACAATCTCTACCTTACAAGTATGTATAGAAAGTCTCTCCAAACAACTAACAAAAATAAGTTTACATATTCATAAAACATCATAAAATATCAATAATCTCACACACTCTCAATTAACTAGGTTACTTGTACTTTTTAGATTCTCATTATAGAATATATATGCGTTGTTTAAAAACATCAAAATAAAAATGAGTGATACATTTATTTAGCACTTTGTTTGTTTGTTTGTTTGTTTGTTTTTTTTTTTAATTTTAAATGTATTAGCCTATGCTTTAATATGCACACACTTTTACAGCACAATAATTTTCCATATATATATATATATATATATATATATATATATATATATATATATATATTATATAATTATATATATATATATAATTTTAAATGTGTTTAGCCTATGCTTAATATGCACACCTTTCTAGCACAATAATTCCATAATATTGATTGATAAAAATTACTTAGGTTAAAATTAATGGATAAACATATCCAATTAAACTCAATAAAAGATATTGTCAAAAAGATTTAAGTTAAATTAAAAATTAATGGATAAGAGTTGTAGAAATAACTCAATATAAACATAATATATTAAATTAAAATGAATGTTTTATTTGTAAATAGATAAATATTATATATTAATGAACTCCAACATCTAAAATATTTAACATAATATATCAAATTAAAAATGATTTTTTCTTTGTAAATAGATCAAGATTATAGATTAATGAATCTAATGTTTAAAATATTTAACATTGTGATGTGAATAATAAAGTTTAAATGGTAAAATATGAAGAATATATTCAGTAAAGTAAAACTAAAGCAATTTTTTTTGATAAATCACATCATTATTTTAGGATCCACCCATTTCAAACTCTTATTAAGGTTTATCATTAGGAGAAAGATGAAGAGCCAAATCAACAAACTACATAATTATATAATAAAGATGCAATTGTGAACTCCAAATAGTCATAAAAATCATTAAAATATATTTAATCAAACTTACTATAATATTAATATTATATTTTAATAATAAATGGAAAAACTAACCTAAATATAAATTTTCTTTAAAATTAACCTTACCAAGATTATAAAATATAAATAAACAATTTTAAGAAATAATATATTATAAAATAGTAACAAATAAAATAAACCATAAACCATTCAAATATAATAATAAAAAAACTATATTATAATTATTTTATTTTTAGTTCTGAATAAACTAATTAATTAAAATTTTCTTAAAAATAACGGTTGAGAGATTATAAAATATAAATAAACATTTTTGATAAAATAAAAATATGTGAATTGCTCTCTTGTTGTTGCGAATTGGCCTGGGCAGCATCGTCCTGGGACCAGCTTATATGGACTAGTATGGAGGAGACAGAGGACTAGAATATGGTATGCTTTGCCTAATAGTGGAGGATCAATAAAGCCAGACTAATAGTGGAGTGCTATGTAATATTTTCTTTTAGTAATAAAGAGATTAATTAAAAAAAATAAAAATAAAAAAATATAGATAGTCGTACAAAAATTATCAGGTTCACAATTTATAATAAGGTTAAATATTTTAATTTTGAAAATAATGTTTTTTATAATTATATAAAAATTATAGATTAATAAAATTTGGTATTTAAAATATCAATATTGTAATAATGGGAATAGTAAAGTATCAAACTAGATTTATTTAAAAGTTGGATTTCTTAAGCATGGAGAGAAATCAAATCTTTTTTTATTCTAAAATAAGTTTACACTTAAAGAAGAGGTTCGATTCCTTTCAAATCTCTTTTCACTGTAAAGTAAGTTTACACCTAAAAATATTTAATTACTTGGTAGATTTAAAATTAAAACGAATTTAACTTCATTTAATTATTAATTATAAATATTTGCATAGATTACTAATAAAATCTTTGTGTTCTGCACATCTACGTATCTAGAAACATAGCTACTAATAAACTTCTAAACTAAACCAAAAAAACAATCGCTACTGATATAAATACCAAATACAACAATGCATCATGTAGCATTTAAGAACATCATCCATTACAACCAGCGAAAACAAAGAGTCCTGAAAAAAATTGTCCCCGTAAAGGAGCCTGGAAAAGCAAATATGACTGGCAAAAACTAACAAGAAACAAAAAAACAATCCTCAAGAATCTCTAATGGTAAACCTTCGATTAAGGTATGTGAAAGTATTATGTGAAGGTATCATTTAATTGATCGCATATTTTCCAAATTCCCAAAGTTCGTGAAGAACCAGCTTTAGAGAGCACATCTGCATCATGGTTCTACTCCTTAAAACAAGAAATTTGGTTAAATGACTGCTTAAGATGTAAAAATTTCTCAAGAATAGGGTTTAGTGTGTGAATGTGACAGTGTTGTAAACCATTAAACCAATGTATTGTGATCATCAAATCACCGAAAATTTGTAAATTTGTAACTAATGTATATTTATTTCAATAGCAAAGTAATAGTTTTCATAGAATAAGAAGTTCTGTGTAGATATTTGTTCTCCTCTCGAAAACTAAGTCAAATTGTTTTATTAATAATTATAATTAATAATTTTTTATTTTACTTTATTTTTGATGTAATTTGACCAAGTTAAAATGTTTAATAGGAGAGGACAAGATAGGACATTACAACATCTTTTCCATGTTGGGTTGGAAAGTGTCTTTTGGCACAATTAAAGTATGAAGGATAAAAATAATAGGGATAAATAATAAAGTATGAAGAATAAAAATTATAAGTTAAAACAAATCACAATAAAGATAAAGTATAAGTTGTTTCTCGGGTGCAACTCAATTGGCGATCATCGTGATATTGTATTATGTAAACTAAGAGATCCAATGTTCAAATTCTTCAGATTAACCTGGTCAATAGAGAGGAGGACAAGTCATATGCATTAGAGGTATAGTGGTAATATCCATAATCGATCTTGTGTCATGCGAGTATGACACTGACCTAGTTGTTGATTCCTCTAGTTACAAAGAAAAGAGATAAAACATGATCCTATTATAAAAGGAAGCTTATATATATAAAGAGAGAAATAATAAAAAAATATAAAATGGTGGTGGATATTGGTGGTCATCCGCCCATTCCACTTGGATCCCCAACATTGTTTCCTTTCAATTTCCTAATTTCCAACACAATTTCCTATTTCGACAGTTTTCTATTTTTTGGCAATTTTTTGGGTCTTGAACTTTTGGAGCTATTTTGAGGCCCTAAACGACATTTTTTGGGAAAATAGGAAAACCCCGCCAAACAAACCCTCTATTGGCATTCAGAAATTATTTTCTTCAGATAAATATTTCTAACGAGATATCATGTGCGCCAAACAAAGATCGTATGCCAAAGTTATGACCTCTAGAAGTTGACGTTCCAAGTAACCTCACCCAGGGCCACATGCTTTTGGCGCTTCATCTCCTAGGGTTAGGTTTTTGGATTTTTAGGGTTTTCTTTTGTTTCTAGATGATAAAAATGACTTTAAGCTTTGTTGTAAAACATTTCAAAAGGCATGTAGTCGTCACATCTCTTCTTAGAGAAAAGCTACCATCCTCTGAGTTAGTTTGTTACTTTTTTCCATGTAAACAATTAAACTCAAGAGTTGTTATTTATTAATTGAAGTTTTGTTTCATTGTATTTATGTGTTTTTGTTGAAAACGATATTTCATTTCATTTCTTCATAAATATGATCAATGGTATTAGAGTGGTCTATTGTTTCCCTGTTTTTTTGTGCATGTCCCCAATGAGGTCGTGGTATGAGGAGTTGGGACTTGAACTGGTTGAACTCTTGCAAGACCAGCATTGCCGACCTCGATGACATCACATGGTGGAAGAAAATAAATATGAGGGAGTAGGAGATCCTTTCAAAATTTTGCTCAAAGAGGCCTTCAAGTGACAAATGAATGAGATGATGGAAAAATTTTCCCATATCCTTCGATGAGTATTAGCGGGCGAAGCATATTCATCCAGCAACCACTTTGGAGGCGCCACCCCCTTTAAGGTACACTTTAACTTTGACATTCCTATGTTTTACGTCCAATAGATGTAGACGCCCTAGATAAATGGTTAAATCTACCAGAAGGATATTTTCTTGTACATAATTTTCCTAATAGGGAATATATTACTTTTGTTCTCCTTCAAGCCACCCCCCATATCGAGGACTGGTCAGAAACTTACTGTGAGTAGATGGAAGAGGAGGGACCCTCACTATTTTCAACCACCCTCTTAAAATTATTTCCTAGATGTCGTCAAGGAACAATATTACCCTATCGAGAGCTATGAGGATAAGTACATAAACTGTACAACACTACAGTAGGAAAGGGACCAGGATGTGTCGGAGTTCACGAACATTTTCCATACCCTATGCAAGAAATTGGGTATCAAGGATTCTAGTGAAATCCGATATTCAAGTACCTTGGATGTCTGTAAAATACATACAGGCAGAAATGGAGTTCTTGGACATCTACTCACTTGGCGCAGCGTACTGATATGCTGTAAGGATCAAGCATAAATGTAAACAAAAGAAGAAAGACTTCGGATCTGTGAATCCGAAGCACAAAAAAGAAACCTCCAAACTACAAAACAAAGGACAAAGTCAAGGTGGAGTGACTCAAGACAACCGATTGAAGCCACAAGAAAATAATAACAAGATGAAGATAAAGAAGGACACCAAAAAGTGGTGTGAGTTCCACAAGAGCCCCACCCACAACACAAATGAGTGTTGCGCCAAATAGTCGCATGCATGTTCCGACTCTGAGCCAAAACCTGACAAGGGGAACAACAAGGGGAAGCAAATTATTAATTTAGTACCTAGTTCCACTGTTGCCACCACCAAGGTCCAAAATATTGAGCCCAAAGATCCAAATGAGGGGGAGCATCTCTTCCACTCACAAATGTGGGTGAAGGGTTCTCCACTGCAGTTCATTATAGATAGTGGTAACCAAAGAACCTCATCTCAACAAAGGGTGTTAAGCGGTTGGTTTTTTCAACCACACCACACCCATAACCATACACCATCAGCTGGCTCCACCAAGGATGAGATCTCTGTGTCAACCAGGAGTGTCACCTACCCTACAACATCAAGCCCTTCATGGACAAGGTATTGTGTGATGTTTCTCCTCTTGAATTCTGTGATGTTTTATTAGGCCAACCATAATTTTGGAAGCATCATGTTGTGCATGAGTCTAGACCTCACACTATTATTATTACTTTGAGCATAAAAATACACAGGATACCGAAGGTAGCCTCGCCTACTGCCATTTCTCTGATCTCTACTAAGAAATGCAATAAGATCATCTCCCAAACTAAGAAATTTGTTTTCTTTTTGATTCACTATTCAAGTACGAGGAAGATAATCGCCCCCATAAAGGGTTCCTCTATGTAGTAGAAGCAAGTTGATAAGGTCGTGGTCCCATGGAGGAGGACAAGGACATCTTCTCCTCGCCCACAGGGGTACACTTGCACTATCAGGTTAAGCATTTGATCGATCTGACTCTTAGATCACCTCTATCTAATGGGCCAATATATTTTCGCTTTTTATTGGAAAATGAGGAAATCAAGCGACAGATCCAAGATTTTCTACAAAAAGGACAGATTCGACCAAGTTCCCAACCTTATGGGAGCCCAATTGTACTCGTACAAAAGAAGGATGGGACCTGGAGACTTTGCATTAATTATCGAGCATTGAATAAGATCATTTTCATGAACAAATACTTAATCCCACATATTAATGACCTTCTAGACCAGCGCAAGGGTGCCAATTACTTCAACAAGATTGATCTAGCACCAAGTTTCAATAGAACTTGTAGATGTATGTAAGACCACTTTCAAATCAAAGGAGGGCCTCTTTGAGTGGTTGGCTATGCCCTTCATGTTAATGAATTCCCCTGAAAATTTGATGAGGCTTATGGATGACATCTTGCGGCCTTTCACCAACTTGTTTGTGGTTGTGTATATGGATGAAATTCTCATCTTCAACAATATCTGGGCAAATAATTTACAACATATTCGATAGGTCCTTCAAACCCTGCATAAGCACAAACTATGTGATAACTTGGATAAATTCTCATTTTACATGAATCCGGTCCAATATCTAGGCTACATAATTGATTAGCAAGGCATGCATGTGGATCTGGCTAAGATCCAAGCCATTCAAGATTGGCTAGTTGCACCAAATCTCACAGAGCTTCAAAACTTTTTGGGCCTTTCCAATTTCTATCAAAGGTTTGTTGGGATTCTCTCATATCACTTGGCCTCTGAATCAAGTTACCAACGGTGGAGAAAAAGAAAATTTCTTTTGGTCTAAGGCAAAAAAGAAGGCATTTGTTGAAATGAAACATCACCTTTGCTCCATGCCAGTACTCACATTGCCAAACCTGCAACAACCATTTGAAATTGAGACAAATCCTCTGACTATGTTATTGGTGTTGTTCTCACCTAGCAAGGAATCTGGTGGCCTATCATATTGAGACACTCTCTGATACTATTCAGAAATACCCGACCTATGATAAGGAGATGTCCTCCATCATGTAGGCTTGATGGCAGTGGAAACATTACATTCTGGGGAAGGAGATGATCATCCACACATATCACCAACCTCTTCAATTTATGCAAACACAAGGGAAGTTTCATAATGATTTCCATAAAAAATGGTCCACATATCTGCAACAATTCCATTTGAACATTAAATACAAAAAGGGAGGCACCAATAACATTGTGGATTGCCTCAATTGACCCTTGGTTGTGGCATTGACAATTGTTCTCAACTCTTATGGGCATGAGACTTCTGGATGGCCACAATTATATAAAAATGATCCATAACTTTCGACCACATACCAGATGTTAATGGATGGAAAGAAAGTATCAGATTTCCACCTCAAGGATGCATTGTTATGCTACCTAGGGCACCTTTGTGTTCCTTTGAGCAAGCATTCCAAGCTAATTTGGGAGGCACACTACATTAAGGTCACACCACAGTTTGGTTTGGAGAAAACCATGGTAGTACTGCATAAGTATTTTTATTGGCCAAAAATCTGACAGGATGTTGGAAAATATATTATATCATGTACTATCTACATCATCACCAAGCCAAAAATTAAGAAGAAAGGGATGTACACTCCTATGCGTACTCATAGCAAGCCTTGGGAATCCATCCACATGGACTATATGTCTAGCCTTCCTTCTACCAAGAATGGTAATGAATTTGTATTTGTAGTCGTTGACATATTTTTTAAGATGCCTATATTGACTATTTCCAAGGAGAGTATCACAGTAGAAGATACTAGCAAAATATTCTTCGAACAAGTGTGAATACATTTTGGGATTCCACAGAACATGATAGAAATTTCCTGAGCGCATTTTGGTTGAGCCTCTAGTCATTGTTAGACACTAATATCACCAAGTCGACTACATTTCATCCTCATATTGATGGCCAAACAGGGGTTGTCAATAGGACGATAATGCACATACTATAGCATGTACAACTCCAAGCATCCATGACCATGGGATGAGAGTATTCCCTATGTACATTAGATTTATAACATATCTATCCGTTGCTCGACTATCCACAACACCTTTCAAGTGGGTCTGAGATTTCAACCATTGTGACCCATTTATGTTGCAATGCCTCTTACAACTACACATGCATAATCTGCACATGTTCAGTTTGACACTGATAAAGCCACTAGGTTTCTTGAACGCATTCGACACATCCACCAAGAAGTTCATGATATCATGGATAAATCCAATTCCAAGTACAAACAACGTCATGATCAACATCGGGTGCCACATAAGTTTCAAGTGGGCGACAAATTTTGGTTGCATTTGCAGAGGGAATGCCTTACTAGAGCCCATTGGAAGCTTCAACCACTCCAATATGTGCCTTACACCATCACCAAGATTGTGGGTGACAATTCTTTTGAGCTAAGTATTCCCCCATTCCTTGGCATGCACCATTATTCAATGTGGACCACCTTCAACCATACTTTCCACCATTGTTGGACACATCATACGTTGTTGAGCAATTGACACCAATAGAGCTCAACCTAGATTGCATTGAATAGGCCATGATTGCTCATATCATGGAAACCCAAATTAAGAAAACTTTCTAACAAAGGATCCAATTGTATCGAGTTATCAAAGTCGGCTAACTCCTGCACCAAGGCAAGTGGCTCACCAGGGACTAAGTTTAACAAAAGTTTCCCCATCTCATGGATGCACTCAGCACAATGGGGACCATTGTGTCCTAGGGGGGATATTGGTGGCTACCCTCCTATTCCACTTAGACCCCCAACTTTGTTTCCTTTCAATTTCCCAATTTCTAGCATAGTTTCCTATTTTGATAGTGTTCTATTTTTGGTAGTTTTTTGGGTCGCAAATTTCCAGAGTCTTTTTGAGGCCCTAAATGACATTTTTTGGGGAAACGGGCAAAAGGGAGGCCAATTTTTGTAGTCAAAATTTGTTTTCCTTGGATAGATATTTCTAATAAGGTATCATATGCGTCAAATGAAGATCGTATGCCAAAGTTACAACCTCGAGCAGTTGATGTTCCAACTAACCCTAGCGGGGCCCACAAGCTTTTGGCACTTCATCTCCTAGGGTTAGATTTTTGGATGTTTATGGTTTCCATTGTTTATTAATGATAAAAATGCCTCTAAACATTATTGCAACATAGTTCAAAAGGCATGTAGTTGTCACATCTCTTCTCAGAGATAAGCTACCATCACCCAAGCTAGTTTGTTTATTTTCTACATGTCAATGTTTTTCAACAATTGTTATTTATTAATTGAAATTTCGTTTCACTATATCTTTGTGTTTTTGTTTAAATTTTTATTTCATTTTGTTCCTTTATAAATCTATATCAAATGGGGTTTGGATGGGGTGCGATAGAGATTGGGGTTTCGTTGTCTCTGAGTTTACAACTTCCCACCGTCATGCCCAACTCTCATGCCACAACCATTTTTCTCTCATTATGGATTAGAAATGGTGGAATGGCTCCTTTGTGTGTGATGGATATTTACTTCAATCGTTGGAGTATGTTGCCATTTTTCCTCCTATATATGTGGTTCTTACACCTTTTGAGAATTCTTGTGGCGTGGCAATCAACCGCTCCTATCTACTTGTGGCTAGAGCTGAAACCTCACAAGGCTTTGACTCTGGATCATCTGTTGACCATAGCCATGGAGGTTTCACCTCTAGTTTAAAGATCACGCTCAAGAGAAATAGATGCGAGATTTACGAGGACTAAATCCCTACTTTCTAGATGTAGATCGAATATTTTATAGGTACTTTTCCTCTCCTATCTTCTTTCAATAATTTTTTTCTCATATGTTGTCGCTTTTCAGGGATTTACCCTGTGACATCTCTCCCTAGGGGATTAGGGTATACTTGTTTACAATGTCTAATTTATAATGGTACACAACCCTCTAGTGGGGACTCTTTTTTCCAACATTCTATGTTAGAACAGAATAAACCCTTCTGGATTTTTATTAAAAAATTCAATGGGAAAACTGCTCCTTTCTAGATCAAAAGAAAAATAAATATATATCCTAAAAAATAAAATAAAATAAAATAAAATGGGGACTACATGTTATGCTTCAATGCTTTCAATTTGCAGGGAAAGTCCTATAAGATTCAATCTAGTTCCAAGATTATAATGTCACAAAAAACTCAACTATAGTCCTATTCATTAGGTTGGGTGGGGGTGCACCTGGTGCTAGACCTCCAAATGGAACATCAATATCTTTCAAGAATGTAGTAAAGGGGAAGGTTATGGCCTCTACATATCTTAACCAAAACATTACATACCCATCTATTGTGGACCAAATGGAACAAGCTCCATCCATGGAGGTCGATAACCCAAAAGTATCCACCATATTCACAATACTAGAATTTAAAGCCATTATATGTAGATTTAATGGCTTATGACCTAAACCTGAAGCATCACATCAGTGGGCATTCACTTCTTGAACATCTAATTGTGATATTTACCTTTTATTTAAAGGATCTTTTGTAGTCCAATTTGACACACACACAAATCTGGATTTTGTACTAAATGAAGGGCCATTGTTCTAAGGTAGAGTTGGTCTATCAATTAATCCATGGTTCCTTGGTTTTGATGCAACATCCTTGGTGGTCACTACTATTCGAGTCTAGGTTAGTCTTCTAAACCTACCCCTTCCTTTCTAGCACCACCAAATCCTTGAAGACATTCGAAACAAACTGGATTTTTTTTTTTAAATGAACTTTGAAAGAACAAGAAAAGGAATATTCACCTTTGCTAAGATTTGTGTGGAGATATACCTAAGAAAAGGTTTACAAAATCACATCACTCTAAAACACAATAATTTCCAGTGGTCACAAATCTTGGATTATGAGAACATGACCTTCAGATGTCGTGTGTGTTTTCAAACAAGTCATCTTCATAACACATGTCCTCCAGCAAAGGCGATCCCAAAAACGAAAAAGAAGCGGCCAAATAGACCAAAAGGATGGTAGTTTAATGAATCTACACTCTCAGAAGATGAGGAGGATAAAAAAGAGACACAACTTGAACAAACTGAAGGAAAAATTGAGGGGGAGGTTGTGGTTCAAGATGGGTCTACCATTCCACCTCTAATGCGTCTAAAATTAGTAGAGAAACAACCGTTGATAGGTCTAGGAGGCAATAAATGAACACATACCTTAGAGTGCCCAGATTCAGACAAAGAATCCCCACACCTTGATGGGGGATGAGAACTAGCTTTGGTTCTAGTTGATCCAGATCCAAATGGGTGGCATCAGGTGCAAAGAAAGAAGGGTAAAAAGGAAAAAATAAGCTCTAATTGTCATCCATAACTTTTCTTTTTCTCAGTTTTTTCTCACTAATTTCTTGGCATATGCTCAGTGGTTCATGATCATTTTTAGAACCTTATATGCTCATATTTATGCTCTCTAATGTAAATACATGCTCTGTTCATGTTTCTTTCAACATACACACTATGTGTGTTTAGAAAATGTAATTTTTATTTTATTTAATAAAAGTTACAATTTTTTTTCCTGTGGGAAAAAGAATAATAAATACTAGGATGAATGCAAAAATAGTAGTGAAAAATATAAAGATAACAAAAATAAATGATAAAGGTATAAAATGAGTTTAAAAAGAAAAATAAGGAGAAAGAATAGAAAAAAATGTAAAGAGCAAACTAGAAGAAAGTAAAGAGTAGAATCTAGATTTATTAAGTAAGAATAAAAATATAGAAAAAAACAAAAATAATAACCGGAGGCGATAATATAGAAGAATATTGTTTAGGGTAATCAAATATAAAAATGAAAAAATAAATATATAGTAGATATAAATTTTAGTAAAAGAATGTGTGATTTAAAATGAAAAATGTGAAATTAAAAATAAATGATTTTAATCCCTTAGCTTTTGGATTTAATGAAGATTGAATTACACAAACAAAGAAAAAATAAACCATCTACAAAGTTGAATATAACATAATGTTGTTATTGAATATAAAACATTGTCATTAGATGTAAATGAAGATGTTGAGATATTGAAGTAATACATTAGGATTTGGCTTCACCAAAGAGTAGATTACACAAACAAAGAGATAAGAAACCATCTATAGAAAGTAAGGCTTGCATATTGTTACACAATATAGAATATTATTGTTGTTAGATATAAAACATTGTCGTTCAATGTCAATGAATATGTTGAAATATTGAAGTAATCATTTAAGTAAACTAGGTCCAAATCTAAATATGAAAATTAATAGTTTTGACCAACATTATTGTAAGATTGTAACCCTTGCTATAGAAATAGAAATAGAGTACTTTGAAGAAGAAGTTACATATATTTATCCAAACCATGCGATGGATGCATTGATAAAGTACTTGGAAGAAGAAGTTAGTTTGAATCTTGACTAGAGGAATTAGAATTAAGAAAATGTCATTGTCTTCTAAACATAATCTACCAAAAAAATTCACTAGACTACACAAACTAACAACATTACAATAAACACAAAGACAATGAAAAAGAAGATAAACACCATTTGTAGTGACATGCCTATCAAAGCTCATGAATACTTGCTAGTTTATTAATGTCTAAAAATATCATTTATGTCCCTTTGACAATAAAAAAATAGGTATAGACATGCAACTCAATAAATCTTTCTAATTCTAATAAAACTTGATTTCAGTGCACATGCATTGATTTATTTATACATTTTTCATCATTTCTAAATTAGAGTAGTCTTTAAGTGCAATTTTTTGGAGTTTCAGGTGGGTTTCTGGCCAAAATTTGTTGAAATTTTTTGTAGAAAATCTTGATTTGTGGCGTTTAAACTGGTTTTTTTTACTGTATATATGGATTCAACGCTCTCAAAAACCCCTAGGGAACTTCGATTGTGAATAGTTTACTTGTCAAACTTGTGATTTCAATGAATCCCTATTGGATTCTAGACAAATTAGATTGGAAAATAAACTAGAAAACTTTCCAAAAATTCGCACTTAAAGACTACTCATTTATAAATCAACACATCTAGAAATTGACATGTGTACTGAAATCAATGCATTAGAATGTGAAGAGAAATTGAAATAGAAATAGAAATTGGCATTGAATTTGATATGTACACTAAAATCAATTTATTGATATCCATGTACATTTTTCATCATTTATGAATCAACACATTTACAAACTAACATGTACACTGAAATCAATACAAATTTAAGTGTACATTTTTCATCATTAATGAATCAACACATTTACATACTAAGATATTGAAATAGTAATAGAAGTTGAATAGAAATTAAAACTGACATGTACATTGAAATCAACAATTATATATATGTATATTGAATGGAAATAGAAATTGATATGCACATTAATATAGTGTAATGATTTATATGTACATGCATTAATTTCAATATACATGTTTTTATCATTCAATGTTGCTATTGCACCAAGAGGTGCATTCTACAACCGAGTATGAGGGTGATGTGTAATTTCATTCATGCTCAATGTGGAGTTACACCTGTCCCTCTTAATAATAAAAAAAGATTCTAAATAAAAAACCAAAGTTGCTATATTGAAAAACAAAAATGAATATGTATGTTTAGTTAGTTTTAATTAAAAGCATTATAAAACATCAATAATCTCAACCTCACTATGTTTACTTGATTTTTTTTGTTCATATTGCAACATTATGTGGTAAAAATATTTCACTCAATCTCAATCATAAATAAAATATTTTGATGTCCACATAACGTAATATAATTCCATAACTTAAAAAGGAAATAAGTAATTAGAAGTAAAAAAATTGAGTAAAATGTTTAAACCTTGTACTTGTCAAAATTATTTCAACCCGAGATTTAAATAAAACTATTTGAAGATGTAAGCTAATTAATTTATGTTGATATCAACTTCAATATATTTTATATAAAAAAAATGGTAAAATAAAAAATTTTAATGTTATATATTACCAAATATTCAATATTCAAAGAAAAAAATTAATTGAAATAAAAAAAATAGAATAAAAATATGAATTACTTCCTAAACCAACCAAAATCCATCTTAACTCGGGACCTACCAAGTGTCGAGAGGTATCAAATCTATTTTCACTCTAAAATAGGTTTGCATATCAAGAGATTTGATCCATCTTGATGCTTGGTACAACTAGAGTAAAGATGGATCTAGATTGGTTTTATTTCTATTCAACTTATTACTCATGCAGTTTTTGACAAATACTTATGAATAATATTCTCTGTCATCTCATCAAACTAAGGAAACTAAATAAATTTAGAATGATCATATTCATTTCAAACATATACATAAATATAGTTTTTATCATCCACAAATTGTGTCATTATAATAAAAATTGAAGATAGATTGACATTGAGCCATCACTAGATTGAGAATGATTCAATATCTTAACCATTCATTTTTTTATGATTTAATGTCCTCGTCACTAAACATATTGCTATAACTTTGTTATTACTTAGATTGATCAGAGATCATGTTCATCTCAAACATATGCATACACATAATGATGATTACAAAATAATTTCATGATGTTGCTCGTGATTAGAATTAGCTTAGATCCATCTTAACTCTGGAAATATCAAGTGTCGAGGGGGATCAAATCCCTCGAGGTGCAAAGCTCTGCTCAAGCTTTGCACTCTAAAATGAGGTTTTCACCCTAGGGGATTTGATCCCTCTCAACGCATAATAGATCCAGAGTTAAGATAGATCTACACTGATAGTTTAGCCTAGTTAGTTATTTGATTTAGTGTTGTGTGTAACCATGGAACACAAAAAAAATCATGGAATTCAAAAAAGCTCTAAAAAGACATGAAGAGTACATCTGATACAATAAAGTCTAATTATTTTCATTACCTACCAAAATATATGAAAATAAACATTTCTATATATCTCAATATACATCCAAAATGATGAATGTGATGGTTCAACAAAAATAAAAGATGAATATTCTAGAAATATAGTGCAATATGCTAATAAACTTAATCTTTAATCTTGATGATAAAGACTCCTCCATAGCTTTGAACAATAATAATTCTTGAATTCTTGGTAACTTGGAGTTAAGGATTGAAAAAAAAAAATCATCTCAAGAAAACAATGAATGTTGAGAACAACACTCCACCACATAAATGTCCATCAAAAGAAAAACAACAATCTTTTTAATAAATAAATATTTTTTAAAGTCATCTGGGATTTAGGAGTTTATGTGAAACAAACATATAAGAAAAAGGTGGAATGCTTTTTTATAATCAATTGCAAAGTATCCTATATAAAATTGTTTAGATATAGACTTTTCAAAATTGTTCCCGAGTATGATGCTACAGCCCTTTAATATAATAAATGTTTCAATATTTCTACCTACCTTAAGAAAAGACATTTTAAATGAAGAGCTTACAAGTAATATTTGAAGTGAAGTGTCATTGGTTATAAAGTGTCTTTAAAGTCTTATCACCATCTCATAAAAAGTAAATGTGGATCACGTTTCACAATAGATTACTTATTCTATTTTCTACTTTTATTAGTTCTCAAGTAATGGGTTAATAAATTTTATTATTAAAAATGAAAAGGCATATATATATATATATATATTTTTTTTTAGAAATTGTTATAATAGTTCGATAGTTTAAAACAATTAATTTTTTATTATGCGTTTATTAATACTAATTTTAAGGATAATAATTTAAATAGAATTGTTTTTATAATAATTTAGAATAAGATATTTATAGTATACCACATATGTTAGGTTAATTTAATGTTAGAAAATAGTTAGTTAAGGATTTTGTTTTTGTTAATAGATGTGAAAAAAAGTTCCAAGAATTTATTTAGTGTTGAGTTACGTAAGTTATATTATTCTCAAGATTTTATGGTTTCAAGATTTTATAGTTTGTAATGGTCTAATGAAGTGGTTAAAATCTAATCGAATGACTTGTATCTGTATGTTGGACAATAGTGTTATAGATTATGTGATATCTAGTATCTTCCAAATAGTAATTTTGATTTTTTCCTTGAGTATGTCGGTAATTGTTGGCAATTTTTGTCATTTATGTCAAGTCTAGTCATTGCTATCAAGTGATGTCAAGCTTAGGGGGAGCTTGTTGGGTTTTCATGCATGGTGCTTATGTTTTTTTTTTTGTAAGCTAAAGTAGGACCTTTCGTTTTCTATTAACTTGGGTTGAAATATGTACATGCATTTGATGACCTCAACCCGCCCCGAAGGGAAACCAGGTCTGTTGGCCATCTTAAGTTTTTATAAGCCAGCCAATAACAAAAAACAATAAGTCTGTTTGTCCATGCCAAATGCACTAAACAACCAAAAAACCTAATCTTGTTTCCTATCAACATAAAGATCTGTGAACAAAAAAGGGGAGAGCTTGCTCTTAGTGATCTAGCAAAGAAACCTTAAACATAGCTAGGAGGATCAGTCTACCATGTTTCCAGGCGGATTATCTTCTTCTTTTGTCCCAAGAACTATCTTCTTCAACAGTTGTTGGATCTCCTATAGCTTGCTATCTTACATAAGTAGAGTTATCTGAAGGTTCTTCATTTCTTTTTTCAAATTTGGAATGCCTTGGGCCATCTCTTCCATCTCCATAGCCACCTGCTCCATTGCTTTAGCCAGCAATCTCTTCATCACCCAATAAACGTGAAGGGCCTGTTTATATAAACACAGGCGGCCTCTAGTGTTTCATGGGTCCAGAAGTAAGTATTCCCAATCCTCCATTTCGGGGTCCGACTCCTCCTACATGGTCGTTGCCTATAATTCCTGTATTACCCATCGAATGTCAGCATCAGTTTCCTCATTGTATGCTCTTTCCGCCTCCTACACCTTATGCTTCAACATTTTCCTTCCACGATGCTTTCCAACTGGTGATGGTGAGCTCTGTTCCTGGCTGCCAGCTTGGCGGCCTCTCTCTCTACCCCTGCGCCCCCTTCCTCGACCTAGATGGGCAGCTTTGTTTTCGACCGTTGCCTTGCTTTCTTGACCTGCAACGACGGAGGAAGTTCCAGAGAATCCTTCACCTCCATGCCCCTTAGTTTTCTTCCCCAGGTTCATTGCTTCCCCTTGTTGCTTTTCCTCTGGATGCCTAACCTTCCCCATTCTACCTTTCCTCGTCTAAATGTGATAATCCTGCTTTGGAGTTTTATCTTTTTCCCATCCCCTCTTCCTTTCCATACCCAGCTGCTTATGTTCATTAACCTCTCGGGGGTCGAGCATACTCTTATCCTGCCCTGTCCAGTGCCCTTCCTTGCTCGATTCAGTTTCTACCTTTCTCATACTTCCCTTTTCTATCTTTTTCCTGGTATTACAATGGATGGGTGGCCGGTCCCTCTCCTTTTGCCTACCTTCTACAACCCTTTAACCGCCACTCATTTCCTTACTCCCGTCAATGCTATCGCAGAGAACAGTGGATAATTTCTCTCCTACACGCCTCTTCTCATGCCAGATTTCATAATCTTTCTACCTACCTCTACCCTTCTACACCTCCTCCCTCTATCGCATCCATTCTCCATGTTCGCCCTCTCCTCCCCTTCTTAGTCCTGTCCCAGCTAACCTGTGTCCCATCGATTGATCACCGCCTTTCTCCCCACCTTTTCCTTTCATTGCTCTGTCGCCGCTGCTCCTCGGAATTATGCCCTGCTTGCAATCCATCCTGTCATCCTGAGTTATTATGTTAATGCAAGGTGGCCTGTCATGCCACCTTCCTGCCTTCGTAATAATCTCCCACGTCGCCGCCTTTTTCACCCCGATTGAGGAATGCATGGTGCTTATGTTGTTATTGATGTCTTAGTTGTTTCCATTATCAATGTGTTAAGCTTATGATGACTAGGTTGTTTGTTGAATAGCCTATATTTGAAGGCATTTTATCTACATGTAACTTGCTCAGTTAAAGGCTATGTCTACAGACAAGTTCGAGATCTAAAGAAACCATGAGTTTAAAGAAATGGAGATTTGAAGCACTAAAAATAAGATTGCAAAAAATAAACTCTTTATGGGAAGATATGAGAGAGAGGCAATGATGGTGAGGAATCTTAATTAAATCAAAGGAAGATGGGTAGTCGCAAAGCAAGAAGCAATGGATTTGAGAATTAAACAACTGTTTCAACAATATTTTAACTAAAGAAGCCTTAGATCTAATTTTGAAAAATGAATGAAAAAAGGGATATGAGTGGTTGGAGTAGGTTAGTGACTGCAGATCAGGGAATTGGAGTCTCATTTAGGTTGGTTCTTATAAAGAGAAGGGGTTGGTGTCTCTAGTAGGTTGGTGACTGCAAACAGTGGGAGATGGTGCTTCCAACAAGTGGGTGCTTGCAAAGAAAAGGGGGTTGTAGCCTCATGTAGGTCGGTGCCTACATAATTATGTAATTTGAAGTTGGTATTTGCATTTACATCATAATCAACAAGAATTTGTGGTTTTCTCTCATATGGGTTTCCACATAAATTTATTTTGTTCAATACCTTATGTGATTGGTTCCTATTATGTGATTGAATGTGTTTGATTGGTTAAAAATACATTAAATTAATATAATATTGATTCACCCCTTTTCTTAGTATTATCTTGATTCCTAACAATTGGTATCAGAGTGAGTTCCTTCAAGAAAAATTTAACCACTGGAAGTACATCTCAAGGGACCATGGTTAGCCAAGATGAATTTTCCCCATATGGAGCACCATTATTGAATGGATCAAGTTACACAACCTCGAAGGTAAGAATGGAAATGTATTTAATGGTTCTTGACTTGTATGTATGGTTATATGTAGTGAATGGAGAGAAGAACAAGTATAATACATAAGCTATGAAGGAAATTTTGAGTGGGCTTTCTAAATCAGATTCTGGTAAGGTAATTCGTTGTGAGATTATAAAAGAAATTCTAGATAAGTTGCAATGTATCTATGTGGGAGTTGAATTGCGCACTACCTATGAAACAAAGAAGATTGATAATCGTGACTACTTAAGTGATGACTCAAATAAGAACGAAGCCCAGATTGAATGGAGGTTGAAAAACAATTAGGAAGTAAGCAACTTGTTATCAAATGTGGAGAAATAGGTCACAATACTTCTAATTGTTCAAAAGTCAAGACAAAAAAAAAATGAAGATAAAGAAGAAGTGAAATCTACATGTAAGCTACTATTCTATTGTAATTGTAGAAGAATAGGTCATATTTCTTCTAGACATTTATATACAATTTTAGAAAATGGAAGTGATAAATAAGAACATGACATCGAGAGAAAACCTTATGAGCTCAATAGGAAAAGTCTCTAATCCTTAGAAAATGATTTCTCATCAGAGTTAAGAGACATATATACATTTAGTAGTGATGAATAAATGATTTTACTCATGTTTATAGAGGAGACAATGGTTTCAAAGAAAGAAGAAGATGAAATGAAAATAAACCATGAATATGATCTTGATAGTTCTTTTGAGTCAAATGATGAAGAATACCTTAGTGAGAATGGTTGTTGTAGAATAAAATTTGTCTCAACTTTAGAAGAGATTAAGAGGCTTATAATGACAAACCTAAAACAAAAATAAATGTTGCAAGAATATGAAGACAAGGAATCCAATAATGAGGAATTAATAAAAACTATCATTATCATGAAGAATGATCAAGAGAAAACCAATAGAGTGGAAGAAGTAATGACTAACTAGTTGATTGAAATAGAAGATGATTGTGAGAAATTAGAAACTGAGATTGTCTCAATGGGAAATGATCTAGAAAAGGCCAATGACCAACTATCTTAATATCAGAAATTTGATAATAATACTAAGATTTTAGATGGTATTCCAAATAGTCCGAGATCTTTTATCATTAAGAGTAGTCTTGGTTATGAAGGATAATCAAGCACCAAAAAGGTTGAATACAAAGAACCAATCAACTATGTTGCAATAATCAACGGACCTAATAGAAATATAACGAAAGGAAATGATAAAAATCAGCAACATCAAGGAAAATAGAAAAATTGGCATATAAATTAGTAGCAATGAAAAAGGGAAAATTACAGTAGTTCGAACAACCAAGAAGGTCAAGCAAGAAATCAACGAAATCCCTATAACCCATAAAGAGAAAACCATCAAAGAACTAGTAGACCATAACCTCAAAGGAAAATTGTCCCTAGGTACCAAAAATATTTCAATGGTAATTGTTATTCATGTACAAATTTTAGTCATAAAGTTGTCCATTGTAAAGAATATATAAGAGATATTCATATTATAAATGAGTCATATCAATCCTGAAGAAATAGGAAGAACATATTTGAAATCCCCATAGGAGTAATATTAGAAGCGATAATTCCTTTTCGCCTTTGCTTAATCTCATTGAATGTTATAATTGTAATAATTATGAGCATAAAGTAGTTGAGTGTAGAAGTAGCAAGATTAGACCTCCTTCTCGGGATAAGAAAACAAAAGAAGGAGCTCAAACATAGAAGGAAAAGAGGCCCAAAGAATTCAAGGAAACCCATGACATATTGAGAATGGGCATTCAATGCACATGACAAGAGATAAGAACTATGTAAATAGAGGCACAAATCAAGCTAATGACTAGCAAAGATATATTCATATGATCAACAAAGGAAGCACACTAAATGGATAAATAAATCAATAGATATCTAATTTATGTCATAAATCCAGTCAAAGTAAAGTTAAATGATCAATTGGTAATAGAATGAAATCCCCAAGAAAATTTTCCTCATATAGTTATAAAAGGAATAAATCAAGTAATTCCCATGAAGGTGGTATTAAAAGGTACAATTCCTTTTCCCCCGTAATGGATGTCCCTAAAAGATTTAAAAATTCCAATCATGGACACCAAATAAGTGATTGTAGAATAATATCAACTAGTCCTCCAAAACAAAGCAAGAAAGATCAAAACACAAGAATATGGTAAAATAAAGAAGAATTAAAGGAGAAATGTAGCCTAGCTTTGTGTGGTAAAGATAAAGAGGATCAACCGTATATAGATAGTGGATGTTCCCATCAAATGATAGGAGATAAAGGTATAGTTCTCTCACTAAAGGAAGTCAAAGGTGGCAATGTAGTTCTAGGAGACACTACATCAGCCAGAATAATGGAGAAAGGATTAGTTAGCCTTAACAATGAAAAAGGTAAGGCTAAATATGTATTTTTTATTGAAGGCTTAAAGCATAATATTCTAAGTATAAGTAAAATGGTTAATAATAGACATGAGGTCATATTTTCTTCTAAAGTTTATAAAACAAGAAAGGAAGAATTTGGTAGATTAGTAGCAACAACAATTGGGACCTCAAGCAATGCATATGTCCTTAATAAAGGTAAATCAAAAGATTGTGGTACAAGAGTGTTAGGGACAACAACACCTAAAATCACATCAAGAAGATATAAATCTTTGAGGGTGATGTGTAAGAGAAGAATGATGAGATAAAAAGACCATTGGATATATATATTAGCAACATTAAATGAAGTTCAATTGGCTAGAGAGCAATATGAACAAGTGAATTTAAGCAAAGATAGGTACATATGCATGGTATTTCGAATCAGACAAACATCTATAGTAGAAAGGTTTCAAAAGAGGGATAGACAATAATAACTTGAATATTAAATTAGAAAATGGAAGTATTAGTTATTATTTCTTATGATTGATGACATAAAGTTTGGTAGTGACATAGATATGTTAAGCCAAAAATTCTACAACTGGAATGCTCCCTCCCACACCCTTAGACTAATCCCTAGTGAATGGGAGGTGTTACTTTGAATTAACTCGACCTCCATTGTCTCATCATGGAAATTGGGTTACAAAAATGTATCCTTTCCGTAATTTATTTGAATTAACTTTGGACAGTACCATCATGTTCGACTCATTGAGAGCTTTCCAACGATATAATGTTTTTCTTGATCTGCTTTCTGGATCAAAAGTTATTCCCATTTTAATTTTCACCACTTAATCTTGCAACATCAACAAGGATCAACCATGTGGTGATTTCCACATCATAATTCCATTACACCATCACAATGTTGCTCTAACCTTTTAAGAATGCTCCATTCCAAAATACTGTGTAATGACAAATTTATTCTCATCAACCGACGAAGAGATTCCTTGCCTAGCAAGCTCATTGGACCATGCACCTAGCTCTCACTGAACTCCACAACGACCTTTGTCGCACAATGTAAATATTCCTGCTAGGTAATAGAGATAATCTTTGTCCTCCACCTTCTATCTATTCACGGGTTCTATTAACTCCATGGCCTGGCATAAAATGGTTCTACATATTTCCTCTGTCATCCCAAACTTAGTGGTGACATGGCCCCCAACCATGTGTATCACCACATCAGTACCATATGGAATCCCTGATCCAGGAGACACCATAATCCACAGCTATATGTCACCTAAATACCATGTCATTCTAACCTCCACGGCACTTTCTCTTACTATGATGTGCTAATGTCATACTAACGTCATCCTGCCACATGGTACTCCCCGAGTGTTCCACATGTCATAAAAAACCAGCCTCTATAGAGTCTAGTCATCCATAAGTCCATATCTACATTCCACATGTCACATTATTAGCGTTCCACATCGACAACTTAACCACATCATGAGTACATGTCATCTATGTCCCATGTGACATTCTCCACTTAGCTTGAGTTAGGGGTCCCACCAGGTCCTGAACCCCCATGTAAAGTGATGCTTTCCTGTTTATGGACAAAAAGAGTTTTTTTCACACCTTCTATCAACAATTTTGTTGTGCCCAACTTGGATGAACCCACCATCACTCCTCCATAGCACTACGTTTTGGTTGCAGGTGATGGAATTTTTCCATTCTACACCTCTATCAACCTCACTAAATCGCACTAGGACCTTATGACAACCTTGGCATGGAATGACATGAAATTCCTTGTTAAATAACAAGAAATTTCCCATCATCTCCTGACCTTCGTAGCTTTGCAGCCCTTCCTATTGGAATTGATGTCAACAGGGTCATGGTGTTGCTTGTCATATGCATCTGTGATGGATGTTTGAATTGGCAGTCCTATTTGTTGGCATTGATGTCAACATAGATTTGGAGGTAGAATAGAGATAGTTGTAAGGCATGTTATGATTGGCTTGTCATAATGTTGTTGTTGAAGGTGGTTGGAGTTCTGCTACAAATGTTGCATATGATTCTACATGTATTAAAACATTGGATATGTTGCTACATATGTTGGAGGTACTTCTACAAGTGTTGGAGGTTGTTGGATGGAATTATGTTTCTTCTATAGGAGTTGGAGATACTTCTACATGAGTTAGAGATGCTGCTATAGGTGCTGGAGGTGTTTGGACAGTTTGTTGTTGCTGCTTAAGGAGTTGGAGGTGTTGGTCTTGATGATGAGTTTGGTAGACTAGGGACTACATGTCATTGACTCATTGTAGATGTTCTTGGCCTATGTCATTAGCTCTAGACTTGTCACAAAGGCTTGGAGATGTTTTCAAGAGTTTATGAAGGTGTTCAAGAAGGTTGAGCAGGTTCTGAAATGAGGGAAGATGATTTTATTTCATCCTCTGCTGCAGTCGCATGGATGATGGGTCATAAGATTGAATGAAACTTTACATTCACTGGAAGACAGACCTTTGTGAGCGACTTAGGAGCTCTAGTCAAATTTTGCTAGTGTTGTTCATGCGACTAAGCCTTTTCACGAGATTTTCTCTGCATTCCTTGCGCAACTCATCTAATTTTGGTATTATTGCAATATTATCATTCAAAACTTTTCAGTATATGGTCGAAAAAGTTCATGGGGCATCCAGAAACTAATCAAAGTTGAAAATATCATAAGGAAAGTAGATTTAGTGGCTTGATCAAGTCAATGAGCTAAAATTCGGATCAAATCAAGCATATGAACAAAGTTCGTGGAGCTCGGTAGTTCTTGGTAATTATTGAGTTGAGAATCTCGGTTCATTTATATATTGGGGATAGCTCAATGATATTTTGGTTGGATAAGTTATGTGTTGAGTGAGTGTGATTTTGGAGAATAGTGTGCAAGTTATGTGAGTTGTATTATGCAGAAATTCCGAAGTATTTTGCAGGTGTTGCAATAGTTAGTTGAAGTATGTTTCAACCAATATTTTGTGTATTTAGTGAGGAGGTGATTAGATTTTGATTACATAAGTTTTTGGAGAGGGTTTTTTGCAGTTTTTGGTGTATTTGGAGTTTGGATATTTTGATTTTGATTGTTCTTTGATGATATGTTGTTGTAGTTCTCATGTTGAGCAGTTCTCGGTTTCGATCTGAAATATTTTGAAATGAGAACCACATGTGGGAGAGGATTTGGAGGACTCCGGAGAAATAAATATCAATTTTCTAAATCCAATGGTGGTTGGATAGTTCGCAAGAAACTGGACGAGGCTCGTTGGTCATGGTGGCTTCCAGCAGATCGGAGTTTGAAGAGTCGATTGATAGTTCAGGTGTAATTGGGCGGGGATGGTTGATCATGGTGGCCTTAAACATATGGTAGTCATTAGATCTGCATGAGAAAGAGTCTTGATTTGATAGTAGCTACCTAAATATCTATGTAAATAATTTGCTTGACATAATTATTTGAGCAGCGCAGCAACAACGGGTGGTTTTTTTCCCTCAACCATAGATAAAATATTTTGATGTCCACATAACGTAATATAATTCCATAACTTTAAAAGGAAATAAGTAATTAGAAGTAAAAAAATGAGTAAAATGTTTAAACCTTGTACTTGTCAAAATTATTTCAACCCAAGATTTCAAAAAAACTATTTGAAGATGTATGCTAATTAATTTATGTTGATATCAACTTCATATATATTTATATATAGAAAAAAATGTTAAAATAAAATATTTTAATGTTATATATAAAAATATTCAATATTCAAGGAAAAAAATTAAAAAAAAAAAATAGAATAAAAATATCAATTACTTCCTAAACCAACCTAGATCCATCTTAACTCGGGATCTACCAAGTGTCAAGAGGTATCAAATCTATTTTCACTCTAAAATAGGTTTGCATATCAAGAGATTTGATTCATCTCGATGCTTAGTACATCTAGAGTTAAGATGTATCTAGACTGGTTTATTTCTATTCAAATTATTGCTCATGCAGTTTTTGAAATATACTTATGAATACTATTCTCTATCATCTCATCAAACTAAGGAAACTAAATAAATTTAGAATGATCATATTCATTTATTTTTTTTGCTGAAGCAAGAGACTATCCTTCTATTCCCTTAAGCCAAAAGTAAAGTTACAATATATATAAAAAACTTGACCTTGTCAAGGACTTCGGAAAAAACAAGGGCAATCTGCCAAAGAGAAGGCCTTCCACACTAACTAAAGGATAAACAACCCCTCAAAAAATACACTCGGTTAACTGTTAATCCTTAGTCAGACTCCACGAACCCAACCATCTTTACCGCTCATGGTGGGAAAGTACAAGCAACCCCACAAAAGTACACGCCTAAATCTGACCGTCGAAACCATCTGCAGAAATGGACGTCTCGGAGAAAAATCGGGAAGCCAAGCTGCTCGAGCATTAAGGTGCGATGAAGGGTGGTTTTACGTACCCCACCCTTGCCACATGTTGAGATCCTAGTGGGATCGCTCTCAACAAACCCAAACCACTTACTGTACAAAAGCTCCGCGATCAACTGGAAACCGTTTAAAGCCTGGTTTTTCATTCCATAAGAGGAATGCCGGAGAATTTCCGTCACTGGAAAGATCCAACCAGCCTTACCGCAAAGCCTAACTTCGGGACTGGTAACAAAAATTGCCACCAACTGAAAATTAAACACCATGTTGCAAATTGAAGGGGAGAAGAGACTGGTTAACTTACGCCAAAGGATAATATAACCACTCAGAGTTTGTCTTTCTTCCAGATTCCAACCAATGAATAATGTTTGAACAAGCATGAAAAGCTTCAATCCATATCTCTCCCTCTGACCCAATGTCTAAAAAAATTTCTGTCCTCTACCGCTTGTTCATTGCAGAGAGCTTTTAATCTGCTTTGAGGCGACTCCTACCACTTCATCTTGATCCTGCATTCAGTATTAACCACTCCTTGGTTGGCTAGTAAATCCTCTAGTTTATTGGATTTCCGATGAACATGATTGAAGCTTATAGTTCAAAGACTTTGGAGATGATTTTGAATTCTTTGGTACACTTGAATTAGTTTCCAGTGTTTTGAGACCCTTTCTGGCGCTGCTCCACAACTGATTCTCTTTACCGAATTTATAGAGATCTTTGAGTTTGCTTCGATAATGACATTGAGCTGTGATTTAGTTGAAGAAGCTCTAGACAATGTTCCAATGCCATTAGTTCAGCCATGTTGTTGGTGGCTATGTCTAAATGGTAGTGGAAGGTAAATATTATAGTTCCTTCTTCATCTCTTAACACCCCTCCGTAACCTGCTGTTCCAGGGTTGCTTTTTGAAGCACCATCAATATTTCATTTCAGATAACCTGCTGTTCCAGGATTGCTTTTCAGATAACCTATCAGAGGAGGATGCCAGAACTCCTTTTCCGTTTCAAAATCTCTTTCCTTTATGCTAAGTCCACGGTGAATGATCTCATGTATGCCCAGTTGCCTGAGAGTTCTCAATTCATTCGTTTTTGGAGGATTCTGGGGAAGACCGTGCATAGTGGTGGAAACTATCTCCTTAATCTGTTTCAAGATCAGATCCATCAAGTGAAGAGGAGTGGTTTTTTCATCCTTGAAAATTCTTTTATTCCTTTCTTTCAAAACATTCCAGATAAGGAATCTTGGTGTAAAGGTCTAGGCCATATTAAGGATCTCATACTCCGAAAAGTTTTTTATCCACCTGTTCAGGGTATTAATGATGCTGCCTTTATCCCTGTCTGTCTGTTGAAACACGATGTCAAAAGAATCCCATAGCCAGGTGGTGTAGGTGCAACTATTAAGAATATGTTGCATTGTCTCCTCTTGAGCTTCACATAACTGACATCTAGAAGGCCCAAAAACCCCTCTTTTCTAAATATGATCCCAAGTTAATATTTTCTTGTGATGAATTAACCACATGAAAAGCTTGATCTTCATCCACCCTTGATGGCTCCAAATTTGTTGCCAGGATTTTGCCAAAACACAGGGATCTAGGTTCAGGATAATTATTTTTGCTTCCTTGATATTAAAGGTACCTTATTTATTGAGGCCCCATCTTAGCTGATCTTGCCCCTCTGTTACCAAGATCTTCCTTTGTTCCAACATGCTCATGAGTTCCTCTGCTTTTGTTTTTATGGGGCTGTCCTCTCTGCAGTCAATTTTCCTCCAATTTCTCCACTTCCCTGAGTCATAAGGAAGATTCCAGAAGTCTTTAACTTTTATTAATCCTTGGGAATCTCTTTCCTTCTTGAGGCTTATAAATCCCTCTCTTATCAGCATTGGTTCTTGTTGCCATTTATCTTCCTAGAAGAGAGCTATATCTCCTGCTCTAATTTCCCAGAAACTGTTGTTCTGTACTAGGCTTTTGTTCCCCAGGCTTTATTCTAGATGTGAAAGCCTTTTATGTGTCCAGAAATTCTTATAAGGTCACTTTTTTGCTAGGTACTTGCATATTTTTCTTTCCATAATTTTCCCATTGAGCCTCTATTTCTTTAACCCATCTCCACCAGAGCTTGGCTCCTAAAACATTACTCAAAATTTCCTGATCATCTAAGCCAAGACCTCCGTGACATTTGGGTTTACAAATTTTTTCCCAAGAAACCAGGGCCCATTTCTTCCTTGTTTCCTCCTTGCCCAAAGGAAGTCTCTTTGGATGTTCCTAAATTGCTGTAAGACTCCTTTGGGAGCAGGAAGGGCTGATAAAAAGAAAACAGGGATAGATTGCAGAATGACCTTTGTCAGAATCAACCTCCTAGCTAGGTTCAACAATCTGAAAGTCCATTTTTGACTTTGTCATGCATCTTGTTGAGCACTGGTTCCCAAATACTTTTATGTAATGGTCTAGCTGTCAGGGGAATTCCCAAATACTTTGAAGGGAGGGAATCTCTTTGAAAGCCCAGAATTCTGGAGATATTTCTTTGAATTGCAATGTTAGTATTTAAGAAAAAAAATTGATTTGGAGAGATTAACTTCCATACCTGTCACCAAGGCAAAGTTATTTAGGATTTGTTTGTACGATGAAGCTTCTTTGACTGTGGGGATACCCTACAGCATGGTGTCATCAACAAATTGTTGGTGAGTCATTGCTTGAACATTCTCTGTTAATTGGAGGCCCTTGATCTTTCTTGAGACTTTGGCTTGATTAATGGATTTGCCCAGACCTTCCATCGTGAGGATAAAGAGAAAGGGAGAGAGTGGATCTCCCTGCCTGAGGCCCCTGGAAGGAGTAAAGATCTCTGAGGGCGAGCCATTCACCAGAATTGAAAAACTAGAAGAAGTAACTAGATCCATAACCCATCTGACCTAGTTGTGATCAAATCCAAAAGTAGTAAGGACCTTCTTGATGTAAATCCAGTTCACCTTGTTATACGCTTTTGTAATATCTAATTGCATGATCATACCAACCCTCCTTTTGTTGGTAAGCATATGAACCACCTCATGGGCTTGAATAATGTTGTTTAGGATTTGTATTCCTTCCACATAACCAAATTGTTCCCTTGAAATTAAAGTTGAAAGAAGAGGTTTGAGTCTGCTAGCCAAAATCTTGGAAATAATTTTGTAAACAACATTGCATAAAGAAATGGGTCTAAACTTATTAGGAGTCAGGGCTGAGTCCCGTTTGGGGATCAGGGAGATGAAGGAGGTGTTGAGGGCTTTTAGAATGGTCCTATTTCTTCTGGAGTCCTCTACAACATCAGAATATCCTATTTGACAATGTTCCAGCAGGCCTTGAAAAAGTCCACATTAAAACCATTTGGATCTAGAGCTTTGCCATTCTGCATATCCTTGATAACCTCACTGACTTCTTCTTTGGATATTGGTTTATCTAGGTTAAAATTATCCTCTCTAGACACTATTTTAGGGATATATTTTGTAATTTCCTTAATGCATATTCTCTGTCTAGATTATTTTCCTTTGTGATGCCTTTGAAATGTTGTACCAGCATGGCTTCGATATTCTTATGAGAGGTCTGAAGCTCCCCATTCTCATTCAATATCGAAGAGATTCTATTGTGTGCTCTATTGGCCATGGTAGATCTATGGAAAAATTTGGTGTTTCGTTCACCTTCTTTGAGCCACTGAATTCTATACTTTTGTCTCCAAAAGATTTCCCCTTGTTTGCATAAATTCTCCCATTCTTGATTGTGTTTATCAGCTTGTTCACTTTTGACTCTATCAAAACCATCTATGATCAATGCTTGGTTTAGTTCCTGTAGTTTAATTTCCATTGATTTTTTATCTATGAAAATATTTTCAAACTCCCTTTTGTTCAATCTTTGTGTTTGAGTTTTATGTGCTTCAGTGTTTTATGGAGGAACATTTTGGTGCCATGGATTTGCAGATCTTCTAACCACCATTTTTCAATGTTGTTGATGAAATCTGGGTGGGAGAGCCAGATGTTCTCAAATATGAAGGGTCTATTCCTGTGAGAATTGACCCCTTTGATCTCTAATTGAATTGGCCAGTGATCAGAGCCTCCATATGGGAGAAAATTGGCGGTTATTTCTTTATTAGTTAGCATCAGCTCCTCTGAAATAAAAAAATCTGTCTAACTTGGAGGCAACCTGTGCATCACCTCCTCTTTTGTTATTCCAAGTAAAAAGACCATTGTGAATTTAAGATTCAACCAATTTCATATCCCGATGAATGATTGGAACACTACTGAATCTTTGCTTAGCAATCTGATCCCTCCTTTTTTTTTCTGAAAGAGATTTTATCATGTTGAAATCTCCTCCCATGACCCAAGGGATTTTGTTATGTCTACTTATGAGATCAACCAGGGAGTTAAGAAATTTGAGTTTCTCATCTATTCGTTGAGGCCCATAAACATTCGTAACTAGGAAGGTGTCCGACATCCCCACTGGATTAATGATAACTGAAAGATAATTTCTTGATGCCTTCGCATCTATTATGCTGACTTTTTGGGGGTTCCATAGAGTGAGAATGCCCCCAGCTGTGTTCTCTGCTTTAACTTCTAGAAACTAAAATATACTAAGCCATTTGCTATGCATTTGTTTTAATTTCTGAATGGAGCATTTTGTTTCTGGAATGAAGATTATGTCTGGCATTGCTTGCTTCATTCTGTTACTTAGCATTCTTTGTTTTCTTTTACTTCCTAGACCTCTGATATTCCAAGATATGAACTTCATAATTAAAGATTTGTAAAGGAGTAACTGGTTAGATCTTTCATCTTACTGGAATCTATCATTAGCTTTCCACACTCCATCAGGAGCTTATTTTTCTTTTTTCTGCCCCTCTTCTTTCCTGGATTTCTAGTAGCTAATCCTGGAGTTGATTTCATTGTTTTCACCCCTTTGTGCTCCTGTTTGTGAATATTTTTACCTTTATCTAGCCCTTTTTTCTTGCGTTTTCCATAAAAACAACTGTTATATCATGTTGCATTCTTCTTGAGGTAGTGAATCTATTCGTCCTTTGGTTCCATGCATCAGGAAACCTTCCAGATCTAAGTGTTCTTTGTCAAGTATTTCTTGTAGTTCATGATATTCCAGATTTGTTTGACTTTGGGTCATTTCCTGGTCCATCTCCATTTCTATTTCACTTATTATCACTTCTTTTTGAGAGCCACTCTCTTGGGATTATTTATTTTCCTCTTCTTTTTCTTTTATATTAGAACCTTATTTCTGATGTTGGTTTTCTCTTGTGTTTTCTTCATTCTCTTCCAACACTTGGAACTTGTTCTAATTGACCTTCTGTCCCTCGTTATATTGTTGCTTCAGTCCCTTTTTTCCCCCTCTTCCTTTACTTGCCACTTTCTGAAAGCTTTTTGTGTCCTTCATTATATTAAGTTTATCTTTGTTGTGTGCTTTACTAAGAGGGCAGTCCCTAAACAGATGTCCATGTTCATGGCACCTACAACATCTAAAAGGGATATGCTTGTAGTCCACTATCTGCACCCACTACTCATCAAAAACTTCTAGGATAACTCCATCTGGAAGCGCTCTTGATAGATCCATTTCCACACATATCCTTGCAAAGGAGGTGTATCTTCCTCTTCTTGTGGCTTCAGAAGCTTTGAAAAAATTCCCTAGTTTATTGCCAATGGAAACTAGTGATTCAGTTTGCCAATAATCAAGAGGTAGAGAATAGAGACTTACCCATACTGGAACCGAAGAGAAAGTCTCCCACTCTGGGAAAAAGTTCATCCTCCACGGCCTCATATAGAGACCGTCTGCTGCAAAAAAGTAGGGTCCTCCTTCAAATATTATGTCTTTGTCTTCGATGTTTGAGAACACCACCGCGAAAAATCCTCTTGACCTAAGATGTAGGTCAATGCTTCCTTTGGGTTTCCAGTGATACTTGATCCACGTTTGTAAAGCTTTTTCAGTGGGCCATAGTCCCATGAATTTACAGATAATGGCATAGGTCCCCATGTGTTCCTTGTGTGCTTACAGAGCAGGATCATTTAATATTACTCTAGGAGAGATTTTTGCTTTTGGTTAGCAAGGTCCTTTTTGTTTTTTGTCTCTTGAACCCTGACTTTTGTCTTCTTCCTCTTTGTCCTTTGTGCAATTGTTTTCCTTGGTTTTGGTCCCATATGTTTCGTTTTCATTATCCCCATTCCTTTCATTCGTACAACCTTTGCTATTCCCCATCAGTGATTTACTTCTGCTGGCAACAACGTCTTTGTAGGAGGGAGTTGAGCTCCCTCCTCAGCCGCTTTCCATTGGAGTCGAACTCTGTTGATTTCTATAACCCTATCCGCTCTGCTTCGACTCTCCCGCATTTCTTCAAATGATCATATTCATTTCAAACATATACATAAATATAGTTTTTATCATCCATAAATTGTGTCATTATAATAAAAATTGAAGAGATAGATTGACATTGAGCCATCACTAGATTGAGAATGATTCAATATTTTAACCATCCATTTTGTTATGAATTAATGTCCTCGTCAATAAACATATTGTTATAACTTTGTTATTATTTGGATTGATCAGAGATCGTGTTCATCTCAAACATATGCATACACATAATGATGATTATAAAATAATTTCATGATGTTGCTCGTGATTAGAATTAGCTTAGATCCATCTTAACTTTGGAAATATCAAGTGTCGAGGGGGATCAAATCCCTCGAGGTGCAAAGCTTTGCTCAAGATTTGCACTCTAAAATGAGGTTTTCACCCCAAGGGATTTGATCCCTCTCAACGCATGATAGATCCAAAGTTAAGATAGATCTACACTAATAATTTAGCCTAATTAGTTATTTGATTTAGTGTTGTGTGTAACCATGGAACACAAAAAAATCATGGATTCAAAAAAGCTCTGAAAAGGCATGAAGGATACATCTAATATAATAAAGTCTAATTATTTTCATTACCTACCAAGATATATGAAAATAAACATTTCTATATATCAATTCACATCCAAAATAATGAATGTGATGGTCCAACAAAAATAAAAGATGAATATTCTAGAAGACTTGTGCAATATGCTAAGAAACTTAATACTTAATCTTGATAAATACTCCATAGCTTTGAACCATAAGAATTCAAGAATTCTTGGTAACTTGGAGTTAAAGATTGAAAAAAAAATTCGTATCAAGAAAACAATGAATGCTGAGGAACAACACTCCACCACATAAATGTCCATCAAAAGAAAAACAACAATTTTTTAATAAATAAATAATTTTTAAAGTCATCTGGAATTTAGGAGTTTATGTGAAACAAACAAATAAGAAAAAGGTGGAATGCTTTTTTATAATCAATTGCAAAGTATCCTATCTAAAATTGTTTAGATATAGACTTTTCAAAATTGTTCTCGACTATGATGCTACAGCCCTTTAATATAATAAATGTTTCAATATTTCTACCAACCTTAAGAAAAGACATTTTAAATGAAGAGCTTATAAGTAATATTTGAAGTGAAGTGTCATTGGTTATAAAGTGTCTTTAAAGTCTTATCACCATCTCATAAAAAGTAAATGTGGATCACGTTTCACAAGAGATTACTTATTCTATGTTCAACTTTTATTAGTTCTCAAGTAATGGGTTAATAAATATTATTATTAAAAAATGAAAAGGCATATATTTTAATTTTAATTTTTTTAATAAATATTGTTATATAGTTCGATAGTTTAAAACAATTAATTTTTTATTATGCGTTTATTAATACTATTTTTAAGGATAATAATTAAATATAATTGTTTTTATAATAATTTAGAATAAGATATTTATAGTATACCACATATGCTATGTTAATTTAATGATAGAAAATAATTAGTTGAGGATTTTGTTTTTGTTAATAGATGTGAAAAAATGTTTCAAGAATTTATTTAGTGTTGAGGTAAGTAAGTTTTATTATTTTCAAGATTTTATAGTTTGTAATGGTCTAATGAAGTGGTTAACATCTAATGAAGTCGTTAACATCTAATCAAATGACTTGTATCTGTATGTTGGACAATAGTGTCATAGATTACATGATATCTAATATCTTCCAAATAGTAATTTTGACATTTTTCTTGAGTATGTTGGTAATTGTTGGAATTTTTTGTCATTTATGTCAAGTCTAATCATTGCTATCAAGTGATGTCAAGCTTAGGGGGAGCTTGTTGGGTTTTCATGCATGGTGCTTATGTTGTTATTGATGTCTTAGGTGTTTCCATTATCAATGTGTTAAGCTTATGATGACTAGGTTGTTTGTTGAATAACCTATATTTGAAGGAATTACTTGCTCAGTTAAAGGCTAAGTCTATAGACAAGTTCGAGATCTGAAGAAACCATGAGTTTAAAGAACTGGAGATTTGAAGCACTGAAAATAAGATTGCAGAAAATAAACTCTTTATGGGCAGATATGAGAGAGAGAGAGGCAATGATGGTGAGGAATCTTAATGAAATCAAAGGAAGATGGGTGGTCGCAAAGCAAGAAGTAATGGATTTGAGAATGAAACAATTGGTTCAACAATATTTTAACTAAAGAAGCCTTAGATCTAATTTTGAAAAATGAATGAAAAAAGGGATATGAGTGGCTGGAGCAGGTTAGTGCCTGCAGATCAGGGAATTGGAGTCTCATTTAGGTTGGTGCTTATAAAGAGCAGGGGTTGGTGTCTCTAGTAGGTTGGTGACTGCAAACAGTGGGAGATGGTGCTTCCAACAAGTGGGTGCTTGCAAAGAAAGGGGGTTGTAGCCTCATGTAGGTTGGTGCCTACATAATTTGATGTAATTTGAAGTTGGTATTTGTATTTACATCCAAATCAACAAGAATTTGTGGATTTCTCTCATATGGGTTTCCACATAAATTTATTTTGTTTAATATCTTATGTGATTGGTGCCTATTATGTGATTGAATGTGTTTGATTGGTTAAAAAAACATTAAAAATTATATAATATTGATTCACCCCTTCTCTTAGTATTATCCCGATTCCTAACAATTGGTATCAGAGTGAGTTCCTTCAAGAACAATTTAACCACTGGAAGGTACATCTCAAGGGACCAGGGTTTGCCAAGATGAATTTTCCCCATATCGAGCACCATTATTGAATGGATCATGTTACACAACCTCGAAGGTAAGAATGGAAACGTATTTAATGGTTCTTGACTTGTATGTATGGTTATCTGTAGCGAATGGAGAGAAGAACAAGTATAATACATAAGCTATGAAGAAAATTTTGAGTGGGCTCTCTAAATCAGATTCTGGTAAGGTAATTCGTTGTGAGATTATAAAAGAAATTCTAGATAAGTTGCAATGTATCTATGTAGGAGTTGACTTGCACACTACCTATGAAACAAAGAAGATTGACAATTGTGACTACTTAAGTGATGACTCAAATAAGAACGAAGCCCAGATTGAAAGGGGGTTGAAAAACAATTAGGAAGTAAGCAACTTGTTAACTGCTTCAAATGTGGAGAAATAGGTCACAATAGTTCTAATTGTTCAAATGTCGAGACAAAAAAAATAAATGAAGATAAAGAAGAAGTGAAATCTACATGTAAGCTACTATTCTATTGTAATTGTGGAAGAATAGGTCATATTTCTTCTAGACATTTATATACAATTTCAAAAAATGGTAGTGATAAATAAGAACATGACATTGAGAGAAAACCTTATGAGCTCAATAAGAAAAGTCTCTACTCCTTAGAAATGATTTCTCATCAGAGTGAAGAGACATATATACATTTAGTAGTGATGAATAAATGATTTTACTCATGTTTATAGAGGAGACCATGGTTTCAAAGAAAGAAGAAGATGAAATGAAAATAAACCATGAATATGATCTTGATAGTTATTTTGAGTCAAATGATGAAGAAGACCTTAATGAGAATGTTTGTTGTAGAATAAAATTTGTCTCAACTTTAGAAGAGATTAAGAGGCTTATAATGACAAACCTAAAACAAAAGGAAATGTTACAAGAATATGAAGACAAGGAATCCAATAATGATGAATTAATAAAAACTATCATTATCATGAAGAATGATCAAGAGAAAACCAATAGAGTGGAAGAAGTAATGACTAACTAGTTGATTGAAAGAGAAGATAATTGTGAGAAATTAGAAGCTGAGATTGTCTCAATCGGAAATGATCTAGAAAAGGCCAATGATCAACTATCTCAATATCAGAAGTTTGATAATAATACTATGATTTTAGATGGTATTCCCAATAGTCCAAGATATTTTATCATTAAGAGTAGTCTTGATTATGAAGGATAATCAAGCACCAAAAAGGTTGAATACAAAGAACCAATCAACTATGTTGCAATAATCAACGGACCTAAAAGCAATATAACGAAAGGAAATGATAAAAATCAGCAACATCAAGGAAAATAGAAAAATTGGCATATAAATCAATAGCAATGAAAAATGGAAAATTATAGTAGTTCAAACAACCAAGAACGTCAAGCAAGAAATCAACAAAATCCCTATATCCCATAAAGTGAAAACCATCAAAGAACTAGTAGACCATATCCTCAAAGGAAAATTGTCCCTAGGTACCAAAAAATTTTCAATGGTAATTGTTATTCATGTACAAATTTTAGTCATAAAGTTGTCCATTGTAAAGAATATATAAGAGATATTAATATTATAAATGAGTCATATCAATCCTGAAGAAATAGGAAGAACATATTTGAAATCCCCATAGGAGTAACCTTAGAAGCAATAATTCTTTTTCTCCTTTGCTTAATCACATTGAATGTTATAATTGTAATAATTATGAGCATAATGTAGTTGAGTGTAGAAGTAGCAGGATTAGACCTCCTTCTCAGGATAAGCAAACAAAAGAAGGAGCTCAAACATAGAAGGAAAAGAGGCCCAAAGAAGTAGAGGAGTGTAGATTTTCACTCTACACTTGAAGTCAAGGAAACCCATGACATATTGAGAATGGGCATTGGATGCACATGACAAGAGATAAGACCTATGTAAATAGAGGCACAAATCAAGCTAATGACTAGCAAAGATATATTCATATTATCAACAACAGAAGCACACTAAATGGATAAATAAATCAATAGATATCTAATTTATGTCATAAATCTAGTCAAAGTAAAGTTAAATGATCAATTGGTAATAGAATGGAATCCCCAAGAAAATTTTCCTCATATAGTTATAAAAGGAATAAATCAAGTAATTCCCATGAAGGTGGTATTAAAAGATACAATTCCTTTTCTCCCATAATGGATGTCCCTAAAAGATTTAAAAATTCCAATCATGGACACCAAATAAGTGTTTGGAGAAGAAAATCAATTAGTCCTCCATAACAAAGCAAGAAATATCAAAACACAAGAATATGGTAAAATAAATAAGAATTAAAGGAGAAATGTAGCCTAGCTCTATGTGGTAAAGATAAAGAGGATCAATAGTATATAGACAATGGCTGTTCTCATCAGATGATAGGAGATAAAGGTATAGTTCTCTCACTAAAGGAAGTCAAAGGTGGCAATGTAATTCTAGGAGACACTACATCAGCCAGAATAATGGGGAAAGGATTAGTTAGCCTCTTAACAATAAAAAAAGGTAAGGCTAAAGATGTATTTTTTATTGAAGGCTTAAAGCATAATATTCTAAGTGTAAATCAAATGGTTAATAATAGACATGAGGTCGTATTTTATTCTAAAGGTTATAAAACAAGAAAGGAAGAATTTGGTAGATTAGTAGCAACAACAATCGGGACCTCAAGCAATTCATATGTCCTTAATAAAGGTAAATCAAAAGATTGTGGTACAAAAGTGTTAGGGACAACAACACCTCAAATCACATCAAGAAGATATAAATCTTTGAGGGTGAGGTGTAAGAGAAGAATGATGAGTTAAAGAGACAGTTGGATATATATATTAGCAACATTAAATGAAGTTCAATTGGCTAGAGAGCAATATGAACAAGCAAATTTAAGCAAAGATAGGTACATATGCATGGTATTTCGAATCAGACAAACATCTATAGTAGAAAGGTTTCAAAAGAGGGATAGACAATAATAACTTGAATATTAAATCAGAAAATGGAAGTACTAGTTATTATTTCTTATGATTGATGACATAATATTTGGCAGTGACGTAGATATGTTAAGCCAAAAATTCTGCAACTAGAATGCTCCCTCCCACCCCCTTAGACTAATCCCTAGTGAATGGGAGGTGTTACTTTGAATTAAATCAACCTCCATTGTGTCATCATGGAAATTGGGTTACAAAAATGTATCCTTTCTGTAATTTATTTGAATTAACTTTGGACAGTACCATCATGTTCGACTCATTGAGAGCTTTCCAACGATATATTGTTTTTCTTGATCTGATTTCTGGATCAAAAGTTATTCCCATTTTAAGTTTGCACCCCTTAATCTTGCCACATCAACAAGGATCAACCATGTGGTGATTTCCACATCATAATTCCATTACACTGTCACAACGTTTCTCTAACCTTTTAAGAATTCTCCATTCCAAAATACTATGTCATGAAAAATTTATTCTCATCAACCGATGAAGAGATTCCTTGCCTAGCGAGCTCGTCAGACCATGCACCTAGCTCTCACTGAACTCCATCACGACCTTTGTGGCACAATGTAAATATTCCTTCTAGTTAACAGAGATAATCTTTGTCCTCCACCTTTTGTTTATTCACGGGTTCTATTAACTCCATGGCCTACCATAAAATGGTTCTACATATTTCCTTTGTCATCCCAATCTTAGTGGTGTCATGGCCCCCAACCATGTGTATCACCACATTAGTACCATATGGAATCCCTAATCCAGGAGACACCATAATCCACGGCCATGTGTCACCTAAATACCATGTCATTCTAACCTCCATGGTAGTTGCTCTTACTATGATGTGCTAATGTCATACTAACGTCATCCTGCCACATGGTACTCCCCAAGTGTGCCACATGTCATAAAAAACCAGCCTCTATAGAGTCTAGTCATCCATAAGTCCATATCTACATTCCACATGTCACATTATCAGCGTTCCACATCGACAAGTTAACTACATCATGAGTACATGTCATCTATGTCCCATGTGACATTCTCCACCTTAGCTTGAGTCAGGGGTCCCACCAGGTCCTGAACCCCCATGTAAAGTGATGCTTTCTTGTTTATGGAGACAAAGAGTTTCTTTCACACCTTCTATCAACAACGTTGTTGTGCCCAACATGGAGGAACCCACCATCACACCTCCATAGCACAACAAAAATTTTGGTTGCAGGTGATGGAATTCTTCCGTTCTGCACCTCTATCAACCTCACCAAATCCCACTAGGACCTTATGACAACCTTGGCATGGCATGACATGAAATTCCTTGTTAAATAACAAGGAATTTCCCGTCATATCCCGACCTTCAGAGCTTTGCGGCCCTTCCTATTGGAATTGGTGTCAATAGGGTCATGGTGTTTCTTGTCATATGCATGTGTGATGGATGTTTGAATTAACAGTCCTATTTGTTGGCATTGATGTCAACATAGATTTGGAGGTTGAATAGAGATAGCTGCAAGGCATGTTATGATTGGCTTGTCATAATGTTGTTGTTGCAGGTGGTTGGAGTTCTGCTACAAATGTTGCATATGATTCTACATGTATTCAAAGCATTGGATATGTTGCTACATATGTTGGAGGTGCTTCTACAAGTGTTGGAGGTAGTTGGATGAAATTATGTTGCTTCTATAGGAGTTGGAGATACTTCTACATGAGTTAGAGATGCTGCTATAGGTGTTGGAGGTGTTTGGATAGGTTATCATTGCTTCTTAAGGATGAGGAGTTTGGTAGACTAGGGACTCCATGTCATTGACTCATTGCAGATGTTCTTGGCCTATGTCATTAGCTCTAGACTTGTCACAGAGGCTTGGAGATGTGTTCAAGAGTTGATGAAGGTTTTCAAGAACGTTGGGCAGATTCTGAAATGAGGGAAGATAATTTTCTTTCATCCTCTTCCACAGTCGCATGGATGATGGGTCATAAGATTGAATGAAACTTTACAGTTGCTGGAAGATAGGCCTTTAGGAGCAACTGAGGAGCTCTAATCAAATTTTGCTAGTGTTGTTCATGCAACTAAGCCTTTTCACGAGATTTTCTCTGCATTCCTTGTGCAACTCATCTAATTTTGCTATTATTGTGACATTCTCATTCAAAACTTTTTAGAGTATGGTTGAAAAAGTTCATGGGGCCTCCAGAAACTAATAAAAGTTGAAAATATCAAAAGGAAAGTAGATTTAGTGGCTTGATCAAGTCAATGAGCTGAATCTGGATCAAATCAAGCATATGAACAAAGTTTGTGGAGCTCGGTAGTTCTTGGTAATTATTGAGTTGAGCATCTAAGTTCATCTATATATTTGGGATATCTCAATGATAGTTTGGTTGGATAAGTTATGTGTTGAGTGAGTGTGAGTTTGGAGAATAGTGTGCAAGTTATGTGAGTTGCATTATGGAAAAATTCCAAAGTAGTTTGCAGGTGTTGCGATAGTTAGTTGAAGTATGTTTCAACCAATATTTTGTGTATTTAGTGAGGAGGAGATTAGAGTTTGATTACATAAGTTTTTGGAGAGGGTTTTTTGCAGTTTTTGGTGTATTTGGAGTTTGGATATTTTGATTTTGATTATGCTTTGATGATATGTTGCTGTAGTTCTCATGTTTAGCAGTTCTCGGTTTCGATCTGAAATATTTTGAAACGAGAACCACATAAGGGAGAGGATTTGGAGGAATCTAAAGAAATAAATATTAATTTTCTAAATCCAATGGTGGTTGGATAGTTCACAAGAAATTGGGCGAGGCTCATTGGTCATCGTGGCTTCTAGCAGATCGGAGTTTGTAGAGTCGATTGATAGTTCAGGAGTAATTGGGCGAGGATCGTTGATCATGGTTGGTCGTAAACATATGTTAGTCATTATTTCCACATGAGAAAGAGTCTTGCTTTGATAGTAGCTAGCTAAATCTCTATGTAAATAATTTGCTTGACATAATGGAATATTTGAGCAGCACAACAACAAGGGGTGGTTTTTTGCCCTCGAGAGGGTTTTCCACCATAACTATTTGTGTCCTTAGCATTGATGCTTTCGTGGTTTCATGTTTATATTTGATGCTCTAATATATGATTTTGTGTTTGAGTTTGCGCATGGTTAAAGAAAATAATAATTTGGAAAAGTTTGTAAGTTCCCTCACTATTTATTCACCCCCCCTCTCAGTAGTGAACTAGTTTCCAACACTTCCTTTATAAAATATCAAGGCTCATTCATCTTGAATACAGGTGATCCAAGTGTATATTGGTGGCCACCTGCCTATTCCACTTAGAACCCCAACATTGTTCCTTTCAGTTTTTCAATTTCCTTAATTGTAGCACAATTTACTATTTTTGGCAGTTTTTCGGGCCTTGAACTTTCAGAGCTGTTTTGAGGCCCTAAACGACATTTTTAGGGAAAATAGAGAGATTGAAAAAGTCCCAAACCATCATACCAATTTGCTTTCAACCTTCTCTTCGAAATCTTCGAAACGGGGTATTATGATAGCCAAACAGAGATTGTATGCCAAAGTTACGACCCCAGGAAGTTGATGTACCAATTTACCCAAATGGAGCCCACAGTTTTCGCACTTCATCTTTTAGCGTTAGGTGTTTGGATGTTTAGGATTTTCCATTGTTTCTCAATAATAAATAGGCCTTTGAGCCTCATTGAGGCATGTAGCAGCCACATCTCTTCTCAGAGATAAACTACCATTGCTCGAGCTAATTCATTTTTTATTTATGTATGCAAGCAGATTTCAGTTCTTTGATATTAATGAAATGAAGTTTTATTTATACTGCATCTCTGTGTATATGTGTATTTCTATATTTTGTTTCTTTCTTGCTGTTGACATGGTGAATTTTCGCTATACCGACAAGGGGAACTAACCCGATCACAGACCCCAATTAGGCTTACTTTCGTTTGGAATGGCTAGTTTCGATGGGTTTTAAGGGACCCCATAAACTGTTAAATGCGTTGAAAGATGGCTTCTAGGAGGAAGACTTCAATTAAATCAAAAAAATAAAACAGCTAACCAATGTGTATTAAAGCCTATCTACACTACTTCTAACTACTCTAATCTAGTCCTAACTATCCTAATCTACCCTATAGGAGCAAAACAAAAGGAGGTTAAACATCATATATAAATCCCAAGTCCAAATGAATCAATTATTGGTCCACATAAGAACAAGGCTGTATTAAATCCTAATCACAATGCGATTACTTAGACAGGAATATACATTCCTTTCCATACAAATAACACTTGCAACTGATGTTTAACAAAGTTAGGAATCAGTAGCCTTTCATGAATTATTAATGCTATTGAATTACATTTAAATAACCGATAACAACCATGAAATGCAAGTTATCAATATGCATAAAGCAAACCACATTTATCTTTATACTAGCAACAATACATTGATCCTAAACATATGAGAGAAAGGGGAAACAAATTTGAAACAACAGGCTCCTTCTTGAACCAAACAATCCTCTTTATTCACAATAAATCAAAGTTGTTTTTCTCCAAACAAAAAGCCCTAATTTCCTATCCGAAGGGAATATTTATGCAAATGGAAATGACTCTCGGTATCCCTTTTTTCCTTTTCACCTTCCCTCTGTCCTCTTTCACTATACAGATCAGAATACACAAATAAAGACAAGCGGTGTCACTGCTGAGACATAGAGGGCGTTTCCTGTTACTAGGGCGCTTTATTTCCTAGGGAAATGAATGATTGTTGATTAGAAGGGGATGACTGTGTGTCATCTCTTCACGATGAAAACTGGGGCAGTTTTTCTTTCATAGGCAACACCTGGAGACATGACCGCCAATGCCTAAAGCCCAATCTTCAAATAGACATATCCGCATGGATAAACTCTTCGGGTTCGCTTGCCTTCTCTCGGTTCTTGCCTGCATAGATAGCCAACATCAGTCACACTTATACATATATGATAAAAATGCTTGAAAAACACAAATATTGCCTTCATGAAGCATTTATAACATCAAGAGCAACAATCGTGAAAGCATTGACCCCTGGTCTTTAATCTACACATTGATTCGGTCTCACAAGCGGAAACCCAATTTACACTGAAAATCCTCACAAAACACATAATCGAATCCAAGATCCGGACTTGAAACATCATATATGGGAACTCATACCTTATCAGGTCTGGAAGACGGGATTTTCCATTAAAAATCGCGACCACAACATTTTATTGAATACACATGAATATACGTGAAAACCCGTGGCGGGGCTGTACAACTGGACTTCAAAATTATACACAGGAGCCTATAATTATTGACGGGTTCGTTGAACCGCAAATCGCCTTATATATAAACCATGAGATCTACCGATTGCGATAAGCGATAGGGGAGGGAGACCCGATGTGCATATGAACTATGGTTAATAATCCTTTCGGATCCGCGGCATAAGCATTCCCTTTTGGAAAATCCCGACTTCATTGTTTTTCGAAGAATACAAGGATATATGGGAAAACCGTGTTCGACCGTAAGGCTGAAATTGAAATACTATATGCCCGAGTTCACAATCATCGGCGGGTTCGGTAAACAGTGGTGCACCTTATACAAAATCTTTGGACCGGGATGATTGCGATATTGCGATATGGCTCCGGACCCAATATATATATATATATATATATATATATCATGGTTAATAAAACCGTCGGGTCCAGAAGATAGTAACGCGCTATGTATACATAAGCCCTGGGCCTGCTGATAGTGATAAGCGATTAAACCCTAGACCTGATATATATGTAATATAGTTGATGATGTCATCGGGTTCGGAAGCCATGTATTCAATGCGTTTTAATGTTGATTGTGGTAAGCAAGAAGGGTTGATTTATGAATATTTATGAAGGATTTACTTTGTAAATGGTTATAAAGGAGTAAGGTGCAATAGGAGGTTTTTTTTGGGGTTGGGAAGGTCCCGATAGAGGAAATGAATGGAGGGTTAAGAAGGGTGATGAGAGGATCGTGCAACAAGGGTTAGGTAAAAGGGGGGGTTCTTGGCCATTAAGAATTGAAGACTTGGCTCGTCAATGAGTTGAACTCTCTGGGACTAAACAGATCATTCAGAGAGGTAGAAGACCAACTTTTAGGGGACCCATTCAAAATTGCAGCCAAGGCAAGTTTTGATAGGGTGGTGGTTGCGGCCACAACAAATGGCGAACCGTTGAGCGAACCAGTTATCTCTGTTTCCAAATAAAACTTAGATCAATAGAACATCAAGGTGTTAAGATGAACTTGAAATTCAGACTATATAGATGGACAAGCATGGGTTCCACTTCAACATCAATTGCTTCTGGTGGGATAGAGACAAATAGCTTCTACTTACTGATAGGATTTTGACAAGCATTCTCCAAAGGCAGTGTTATGGGATTTATCAACCTTCCTTTGCCTGTTTCTCACTTTCAAAAATCCTTTTGGGGCCATCACTGGTTTGTTAGTACCTGTTTAGGTATGTACCTCAGCTCTTTATTGCTCATCAAGCTTGATGTAGATATGTTTATCTGCACTTTATATAAGAATTTTAGTGCTATATTTTCATATGAATGAATGAGGCGCAGTCATGGATCTGGCCATATTTTTAAACCACTTAAGCTAGGTTGGGCTTGCTGTGTCAACCGGTACTCTGAGCCTAGTAATAGTCCCTACTCTAACCAGATTCCAAAACAACCTATCCTTCTAGATTGGTATAAGGACTTGACATTTCATTTTATTTTAAATAAGTTCCAGTTTCAGGCACAAGGACTAGAGTACAATTGGATTTGCCACAGGGTATATGGCAGTGAGCTTAGCCTATGAAAGGAGGTTTACTTGTAGATAACAGGTATTGGACAATTTAGTGTGGTGGATGGGACCAATGGAGAATGACTGTAAACCTTACAAGCAAGTATAGGCTAGGTCTGAGTGGGATTTATTTAAAATGCAGCGTTCCTCCATGCCAGTCCAACTGTAGTTACACATTTTTTGTTTTATAAAGATGCACCCACATGCTCCAAAAATCCAAGTTATCAACAGATCTTACCCAGGTTCCCAACAGAGGCTAATGAGTGGCTTCGATTTGAATTCCACTCTGATTTTCAGTTCTCATGGGCTCATTGAAAATTTGTTTGATTTGCAAAGTAATGATGAATTTTAGGATCAACATGTTGGCATTATGATACCGGTATGATATAGGTGTTGTCCTTGATGGCAACTCACTTAGATGACAGATCATAGTGCAGCAAGTCAATATCAAATAATTAATTATCAGAAAGAGGTATACACAGGCTCACCGTGATAAAAGCGTGTATACACGCGGGTTAGAAGACCAAAAGAAGCGTACAATGTACACACACACTTTCACAAAAGGAAAGGCATGTACATGTTGGAAAAATAAGTTTTGGTCCATGGTATTTGGTCTATGATATTTTGATCCATGGTATTGGTCCATGGTATTTGGTCCGAGGTATTGACCCTAGGTATTGCATCCAAGATATTGGTCCTATGTGGTTTTAGAACATGGTATTTAGAGAGGCATAAACATATATAAGGAGGAGAAGATCATTAGGCCAGAGTGTGCAAGATGAGCTAGCATTGAATAGCTGATGAAGTGTGAGATCCAACATGTAGGTTATGGGTTTGTGATGCTTTGCTAAGGATGCACCTATGTGGCGAATGAAGGTTGATGGACCAGGATCATGAAGACTAAAATGCATTATCATTATATGGTATGAATAGTTCAGATCTGAAAACTGACGTATGTTTTATCCTTTATGTATGATGATCTAGGTATATCTGAAGTAGAAAATTGCAGAAAAAGTATAAGTAGTTATTTTTAGATTTGTACGCTGGTTGGATTTTGTAAAAGAGCGTATACATGTCGGTTTGGTTCATCAGAGTAGCATATACATGATGAGATTTGATATTTGAGGTTGTTGTTGGTTCTAGTGGTTGTTGCAGAGTTCTGTGTTTTGCTCTATGTTCTGGTGACTATTTTGATGACAGGGTTTCAGTGATTCAGTGTTGGGTGATTCAGAGATTGATGATGCAGGTGTAGTTAATAGTTGTATTGCAGTGGTGATTGATTTTGAGCTTCAATGTTGTTGATAGGTCTAGTATGAAAATTGGATGAAATGTGGCCTTCATATATTGGTGTTATGTTCCAGGTGTATCCAGTCTGAAAATTTATGAAACATGGTCCCTGGAGGAAGAGTGAAGGTTGGAGCCTTCAGTAGGCTAGTGCCTATGTACTGGTAAACATATCGGCCAGTACAAGAGCCAGGGGTTGCAGCTCCCTTCCAGTAGTAGCTGGAAAATGAGAGAGGGTTGTAGTCTTTTGTAGGTCGGCGCCTACATGCTAGTAAATATATCGGCTAGTACAAGAGCCAGGGGGTTGTAGCTCCCTTCCAGTAGTAGCTGGAGAACGAGAGAAGGTTGTAGCCTTCTGTAGGTGGGTGCCTGCATACCGGTATGAGTCTGTGCCAGTAGAAGATTGTAAACATGTTTTTCTTATATTAAAGGAAGACGACAGCAGGTGGTTTTTGTCTCGCATTGGGTTTCCACCTTATATCATGGTGTTAATGTGTGTTTCTTATGTGTGATGATCTATTCTATTTTACTGCACCTGTTTACTATTTATATGGTTAATGAAGTTTTGATGCACTAATTAAAGATCAACATATTATGGATTAACTGAATCATAAGTTTATTGGATATACGCTAGTTGCATTAAACACAGTTGCGTGTACACACGGGTTCCCTTAACTTAAGTAGCGTATATGAATGAGAGTATGAAATGAAAAGTTATATTGATTTGCTAATACTGATTCACCGCCCCCCCTCTCAGTATTATTTCCAACAATCGGTATTAGAGCGGGTCCTTTAGAAGAAGCTTGATCGCTTGAAGGAAGATCCATCATCATGAGTAATCAAGAAAGAGAGGGAGCCATAAAACCGCCAATCTTCGATGGGAGCAATTTTGTTTACTGGAAGATAAGAACCACAGCTTATCTACAATCACTTGGAACAGATGTTTGGGAAATTGCAGAATGAGGATATACATTTCCATCAGCAATTCCTACAGATACGACAGGTAGAAAGCAATATGAAACCAACGCCAAAGGTGTTACTATTTTATTGGGAATTTTGTCAAAATCAGAGTTTGTCAAGGTCATGCAGCTCAAATCAGCCAAAGAAATATGGGACAAAATCATTCTAAGCTACGAAGGAGACTCTCAGGTAAAACGTGCTAAGCTTCAAACTCTTAGAATACAATATGAAACTCTTAAGATGCATAATGATGAAAGCATAGCTAGTTACTTTCTACGTATAGATGAGGTTGTCAATTGTATGAAGAATCTGGGTGAAGAGATAAAGGAAGTTACCTTAGTTGAAAAAGTTTTAAGATCCTTATCTACTAAATTTGAACCCAAAGTGTTTTCCATAGAAGAAAAATAGGATTTGTAGAATATCACTATGACGCAGCTTCACGAAATCCTAATTGCTTTTGAGATGAGAAAAGGAGGATCATCAGATATGAGAGAAGCCACATTTAAAGCATCAACAAAGGGAAAAGAAAAATTCAATGACTCAGGATACATTTTAGAAAATTAATATGAGGTAAATTCTGTCAAGAAGCATCAACGGGGTTCTGGGAGGTTCAAAGGTAAGCTTCCTTTCAAATGTTTTTCCTATGGTGGAGTTGGTCATTACGCTGCTAGATGCCCTCATAACAAAAGAAAGATATATGAAGAAAGTAATAGAACTCATGATGATAGTGATGGCTTGTCCAATAGCGATGAAGATAATCAAGAAATTAAACTTCTCATGGCATATGAAAATAATTACGTAGAAGAAGAAGAAGTTACCAAATTGAAAATTCAGCTGGAGGGAGTTACCAGAGTAAGAGAGCGGTTGCAGGATGTAGTGATATCATTAAGAAATGAAATAAATAACCAAAGTATAACAATCCAGAGACTTGAATCTAAGATCGTCTCTCTAAAAGAAGATCTTAAAGAATCAAAAAGACATAATGAAGAAGCTCTTGAAGAACAAGAACATGAAGTTCTCGAATTAAGAAAACAAGTGGAAGAAGGAAGAAAGGCTGCAAAAATCTTGAAGAAACAATAGGAAGAGCAACATCAAGTTGAGGTAAATATCTTAAAAGGTAAATTGTTATGATTTCAAGATAGTACTAAGATTTTGGATGATATTCTTAGTAGTCAAAGATCCCCTGCTATCAAAACTAGTCTTGGTTTTCATGAATCTGTTGAAGGCGAATCTAGCTCTTAGGGTGAGGCAAGGAACTCTAATACAAAAATTGAAATGCTCAACAAGGAGATAAGAGGTCAACCACATCAACAACCAAGGAAAGAAATCCGTCAAAGAAATTTTTTTACTCCAAACTATGGAAGTGATAGTCGGTTATGTTCTCAGATGAATAATTTTGAGTGTTATGTATGTCATAACTTTGGACATGTTGCAGCAAGATGCAGAAATAGAATGGTTCAAGGCCATCACACAAAAATATCATCAGTTTCCAGGTGCTTTAAGGGATATTGTTTTGCTTGCAATATGTTTGGTCACAAAGCTATTGATTGCAATAAAAGGAATATGAAACATGTAAGATGCTATGCGTGTAACAAGTTTGGACATAAAGTAAAGGAGTGCAGGAGAAAAATTCAAACACCAAACCAAAAGAAGCATACATCATCTCAATCCCAAGTATTGAAGAAGACAAAATTATTTTCTGAAAGATGTGGCATAACTTAGTTTGTAGACATGACAGACCCAGGGGAAGCTGAAGGTGTAAAACTTCAGTATTCCAATGTTCATACACAACTATTATGAAGCAAAGTCGCATATATACACGAGTTAGAGGCTACACAATCGCATATATGATGCTCTGAAGAAAAAGCAGCAGGACAGACTCAAGAAAAGAAGTCTGATATGGTTTGGATATGGTATGTGTTAGTTGGCACAGGTTCAGGGGGAGCATATGTTTCGAATAATGCATTGTTGACATTATGGTTAGAAGTCTTTGGTTATGATGCTTATACATCTTGCTACTTATTGTTGGTTGGTCAAGAGAATGGTATTGCAGGTTATAGGTTGTTGATGCTGCTGACAAATGCTTATGGTGCAAATCATATATGGTGTATGATAGTTGCTGATGACTATCATGGTCTAGTTTAGATTGCTGGTCATTATTATAAAAGTCTCTGCATGTGCTCAGGGGGAGCAAGGATGGTTTAGTACATCTTAGCATGTAGAAAGGGGGAGCTCAATCAAAGATTTCAACATGTACTCAATGGGAGTATGGACATCATAATGAATATCAAAAGGAGAGAATATCTTGATCCACCCTTTTCCCTTGATGTCAAAGGGGGAGAGTGACTTGGTGTTGTTGTTGCCATCAAGTCCAAAGGGGGAGATTGTTGGAATTATGATACAGGTGTTGTCCTTGATGGAAACTCACTCAGATGACAGATCATAGTGCAACAGGTCAATAGCAAAGAATTAATGATTAGAAAGAGGTATACGCATGTTCACCGTGATAAAAGCGTGTATACACGTGGGTTAGCAGACCAAAAGAAGCGTATAACATACACACACACTTCCATAGAAGCAAAGGCATGTACATGTTGGAAAAATAATTTTTGGTCCGTGGTATTTGGTCCATGGTATTTTGATCCATGGTATTGGTCCATGGTATTTGGTCTGAGGTATTGACCCCAAGTATTGGGTCCAAGGTATTAGTCCTACATGGTTTTAGACCATGGTATTGAGAGAGGCATAAACCTATATAAGGAGGAGAAGATCATTAGGTCAGGGCGTGCAAGATGAGCAAGAATTAAATAGCTAATGAGGTGTGAGATCCAGCATGCAGGTTATAAGTTTTTGATGCTTTGCTAAGGATGCACCTATGTGGCGAATGAAGGTTGATGGACCAGGATCATGAAGACTAAAATCCATTATCATTATATGGTATGAATAGTTTAGATTTGAAAACTGGCGTATGTTTTATCCTTTATGTATGATGATCTGGGTATGTCTAAAGTAGAAAATTGCAGTGAAAGTATAAGTAATTATTTTTAGATCTGTATGCTGGTTGGATTTTGTAAAAGAGCATATACACGCCTATTTGGTTCATCATAGTAGTGTATACATGATGAGATTTGATATTTTAGGTTGTTGTTGGTTCTAGTGGTTGTTGCAGGGTTCTGTGTTCTGCTCTGTGTTCTGGTGACTGTGTTTTGATGACAGGGTTTCAGTGATTCAGTGTTGGGTGATTCAGAGATTGATGATGCAGGTGTAGTTAATAGTTGTATTGCAGTGATGATTGATTTTGAGCTTCAATGTTTTTGATGGGTCCAGTATGAAAATTGGATGAAACGTGGCCTTCATATATTGGTGTTATGTTCTAGGTGTATCTAGTCTGAAAATTTATGAAACATGGTCCCTGGAGGAAGAGTGAAGTTTGAAACCTTCAGTAGGCCAGCGCCTACGTACAGGTAAACATATTGGTCAGTATAAGAGCTAGGGAGTTGGAGCTCCCTTCCAGTAGCAGCTGGGAAATGAGAGAGGGTTGTAGCCTTCTGTAGGTCAGCGCCTACGTACTAGTAAATATATCAGCTAGTACAAGAGTCAGGGGGTTGTAGCTCCCTTCTAGTAGTAGTTGGAGAACGAGAGAAGGTTGTAGCCTTCTATAGGTGGGTGCCTATGAACTGGTATGAGTCTGCGCCAATAGAAGATTGTAAACAGGTTTTTCTTATATTAAAGGAAGACGACAGCAGGTGGTTTTTGTCTCGCATTGGGTTTCCACCTTATATCATGGTGTTCATGTGTGTTTCTTATGTGTGATGATCTGTTCTATTTTACTGCACCTTTTTATTGTTTATATGGTTAATGAAGTTCTGATGCACTAATTAAAGATCAACATATTATGAATTAACTGAATCATGAGTTTACTAGATATACGCTAGTTACATTAAACACAGTTGCATGTACGCGGGTTCCCTTAACTTAAGTAGCGTATATGAATGAGAGTATGAAATGAAAAGTTATATTGATTTGCTAATACTGATTCACCCCTCCCCCCCCTCTCAATATTATTTCCAACACAACAGACTCATCAACAGGTTAATGAGGGCAATCTAAAAAGGTGAAAATGAGACTAGGGGACTAAAATTAGTTGGCTGAAAAGGATTGTTATTCAAAACAATAGGAAAATAAACTCTGCAAAAAAATAAAAGGAAAAGATAGAAATGCAACTAAACTAATCGCAAAAATAAAATGAATTCTAACCTACTCAGGAGGTAACCACCATGTGGTGGCTACTGGAAGTATCTCTTCAGATGCTGGCCATTAACAGGGAGTTTTTCAGTCTCTCCCTGTAACGTTTTCAACTTGTAAGTTCCTTGACCAATTATTTCAACAACTTGGAATGGGCCCAGCCATAAGTATTGGAATTTCATGGGTTTACCTTTTGGCTCACTCAACTTGTCCCATTTCAGGACTAGCTCTTCTATTTGGAAGTCTTTATCTCTTGCCAAATGATGATCAAACCATATTTTTATAATCATTTGGTGATTTTTGAATTTAATTATGGATTTTTCTCTCAATTCCTCCAGCTTCACCCGTTGGTTGATCCTTTCTTGGAGTAAGGCAGAGGGGGTTCCTCTTGAAGCTTGGGAGAGCTATAAAGAGGGAAGCGTAACGTTGGGAGGTAGAATGGCTTCCTGTCCATAGATGAGGAAGTATGGGGAGCTTCCTAAGGCCACTTTTGGGGTGACCATATCGGCACAAAGTGAATTTGTTAGAGAGTTGTGCTAGTTTGTTGTGTACCTTATGTGGATTGATTTATCAATAGCAAATTTAGTCAATTTCAGTGATGAAAAGTAAGAAGCGTTATCAAATATGAGAGCGTCAGGGATGCCATACCTGTTGATAATGAATTTCTCAATGAATGATATTACTTCATCTTCATTCACCTTCCGAAGCAGGATGGCTTCGGTCCATCTGGTGAATGAGTCAGTCACTGTGAGTATATACTTATGCTGCTGTGAAGAGTTTGGAGTGATCTCGCCTATGATGTCTAGGCCCCATTGTTGGAATGGTTTATAAATCATAACAGGCTTGAGGGGAACAACTGGGCTTCTTCCTTGTCTTGTGGTGGTTTGACACACCTTGCATTTGCGAGCATAGGCATGCAAGTCTCTAAACACTGCGGGCCAATAATATCAAACTCTTAACATTTTGTGAGCAGTGGTCTCTCCACAATAGTGACCACCTGCTGGGCTGTCGTGCATTTATTTCAATACATGGTCAGCATCATCCTTTTCCAAACACCTCAACCAAATTCCATCATAATTTTTTGTATAATATGTTATTGGTCAAATGATACTGATTATATTTCAGTCTGAGCGCTCTCCTTTGTGACGCATCCATGTGTTCAGGACATGATCCCCGTATTAGATAGAGGCATATGTCGTAGTAGCACGACTCAGGATCCAAAAAGGCATCCGACGTTTCTCACTCATACATCAATGCTTTGTTAATCCACAGGGGCTCCTCCCTGAATTTAATTTTTACATATTGCATGCTCCACGTTTCTGGTTCTTCGGATGCCCCTCCTTTATCCACCACGGCTTCTACTGCTAGCCTGCAAAGTCCCTGCCCTCAAACTATCTGTGCCAGCTTAATCTTGAGGTCGAACTCTTGAAGGGTGGTTATCCAATTTCCTATCCATTCACCCATTTCCTTCTACACGAAGAGGACTCTTACAGCAGGATGGGGAACGATTACTTTGGTTCTGGCCTTTAGTAGATAAGGCGGAAATGTCTTACGACCTTGAAAACTGCAAAGCCCTGTTTCTCCACGTCTGGGTAGTTGAGTTCTGCCCCTTGGAGATTGGAGATCATATAAGAAATAGGGACTTCATTGCTTTCATTATTTTTCTGAGTGAGTATTGCGGCATATGAAACATCAGAATCAAAAGTGTACAAGAAGAATTCCTTGTCGAAATTGGGGTTGACCAATGCAAGCACTTCAGCGATGGCTTCCTTGATTTCTTGCCTTCATCACTCCATTTATACACAACGTCTTTCTTCATCATCAGTCGCATGGGGTGCACTATTTCCGCGAAACCTGAGACAAATTTTCTAACAAAATTGATCTTCCCGAAGAAAGATTGCATGGCCATCTTATTTGCAGGGGGTTTTATTCTCATAATAGTCTCTATTCTTTCAGGATCAATAACAATCCCTTCTTTAGAGAGGATATGACCCAGTAGTTTCCCTTTTGTGACTGCGAAGATAGTCTTCTTGGGATTCAATGATATTCCATACCTTCTGCATCTTTCGAAAATCTGTCTCAGGTGATAAATATGATCCCTTCTATGATATGAATACACAGTGATGTCATCCATGTAAACCACTATTGATCTGTTAATCAACCCTCAGAAGGCTATGTCCATAGCTCTCTGGAATGTGGCACCCGTGTTAACAAGTCCAAAAGGCATTTTACGATATGTGTAGGTGACCCATTTAGTGTTGAAGGTTGTCTTCAGCTGATCCCCATTAGATACCAACACTTGATTATATCATGAAAACCCATCTAATAAGGACAACATTTCAGACCCAGAAATGCACTGAAGGATGTGTTCCATAGAGGGGACATGATAGTTATCATTTTGTAATGCTCTGTTTAGGTTTCTAAAATCGATACACAACCTGATATCTCCATTCTTCTTCCTTACTGGCACGAGATTGGCTACCTGGTGGGTGTGTCTAACTGGAAAGATGATTTTAGCATCCAACATCTTGTTTAATTCTTTCTTCACCAACGATTCTAGGCTTGGATGCATCTTGTGAAGCTTTTGTTGGTAGGGTTTAGC
>APFE030899723.1:6623-20032 GCA_000404065.3 Pinus taeda
TAGCTCCTGCACCTGTTTTCTGATTTCTTCATTATCCTTGGGGCTCATTCGATAAGCTGCCTTATTTGGTAAGCTGGCTCGTGGTATGAAATCAATATGGTGACTAATGCTCCACTTGGGAGGTAACTTATCCGGCAAGTCGTCCACTACTATGTCCGTAAACTCTTCCAACATATGTTGTATTTCTATAGGCAAATCTGTGATTTCTATGTGCAACAGAACTGTCCTTGTCTTTCTGACTACAACATAATTCATCTCTTTGTTTTCAACCTACTTTAAAAATTGTTTTCCGCTCATAAGCAACGCCTTAGGTTCATTTACTTCAACTGCCTCTTTCTCTTCCCTGATAGGCACAAGGGTATGCCTAACCCCATCTTTTTCGAACTTATAACAGTTCAATACCCCATCATGTGTCACTTTTCTGTCGTATTGCCAAGGTCTACCCAACAAGATGTGGCATACGTCCATTGGAATAATGTCGCAAATAATTTTGTCCTTATAACGTCCTATCTGAAATTCAACTTCACTCTGCTCATCGACCAGCAACTGCTGTCCCTTCTGTAGCCATGAAACTCGATATGGATTGGAGTGTTTCAGCAGCTTTAGTCCTAACTTCTCCACCATCTCGGTTGACACCAAATTGTCAGTACTTCCGCTGTCAATTATCATTTTACAGCACTTACCTTGTGATTTACAAACTGTCCTGAACAGAGCTTTCCATTGCGTCTGCTCAATACTCTCATCAATTGGCTTCAACAACACCTTATGCAGCACTAAAGCTTCTCCTGTTTCTGGGGCATTTTCTGCCTCTTGAGGAGGTGCTGCTACTTCCTCTGGTTGCGCCACATATGCACCTCGCTGTCCAGTTGAATCTATTTCTGGGCACTCAAAAGAGCGGTGCCCCCACTTGTGGCATCTGTAGCACTGGTAACCAGTTCCCCTTCCACGGCCATTTCCTCTGCTGTGCTGAAACGATCTGCCACCTCTCGTTCCATCTCCTTTTTTTTGCTGTTCTCGAAGTCCTTGAACTGTTGGCTTCCTCGCTGTTGCTGGCAGTTCGGCCCCTGCCATAGGATTGGCCTCTTCCTCTGTTAGACCCTCATCCTCTCCGGGCATTCTATCTTCGGTTAAGTTTCTCCTCTGCTTTGATCGCGCTCTGGTATGCCTCCTCCGTATTGTTGGGAGACAAAATGCTTATTTCATCCAAAATCTCCATCCTCAGCCCATTTACATATTTGGCTGTCCTTTCTGCTGTATCCTCTGTGTATCCTGCTCGCAAATTTACTCGATAAAATTCCTCCGTATACTCTTTCACCGTCAGACCCCTCTGTCTCAAATTCTGAACCTGCCTATGTAACGCGATTTGGTAATCTCTTGGCAGAAATTTGCCCTTCAATTTAGCTACCATCCTCGTCCAAGTCTTTATCGGAGGTTTGTTCAACCTCTTCCTTTCGTTTTGGACACTGTCCCACCACAGGGTTGTGTGTCCTTTCAACTTTGTTGCTGCAAACTTGACCCTACGGTCTTCACTAACTTCTTCGCATTCAAAGTACTTGTCCATCTCGCTAATCCAATCTAATAAAACATCAATCGATAAACTGCCATCGTAGGTTGGTAATTCTGGTTTTGGTCTGCTATTTGACAATAATACAGATTTAAATAACTTCACTTCTGGTGAGTCACCTTCAGGCCCTTCTGCCGCTACTTCCACTTCTTCTTCACTCACATCACCTAACTCTGGATCTCTCCTCCTGCTTGCCTCTACTGCTTCCAATCGAGCAGTAAGAACTCTGAGTTCTTCCCTTAACGCCTCATCTGCCATTCTACGGGCACCTCTGCCTCGTCCTCGTCTACCTATATCCATTTCTCCCAAATCTCTTCAACTCAACCTGCTCTGATACCACTTTGATGGGACCCAGCCCACTTGGCGTAGCTTTTGCGCTTTATGTTATATTTGGTTTGTTGACGTGGCGGTGGATTGTTGTTTTCCCGCGGCTCTGTGGTTGTGGTAGCTCGGCATTGAATGCAAATGTAAATGTGGCAGTACCCTGCCTTGGTAAACTATACAACCCTAATCTTCACGCGCCTTCTCGACTCTTCTCTGTTTATTGTTCTGTTGGCTCTGAGGGTTTGCGAGCTCTGCGTATGGAAAATGATGGGTGCGCTGTGTTATGGTTCCTTCGGCTCTGTAATGCAATTTTGTGGCAATTTACTGTGTTTGGACTGGTTCTGGTTGTTGGTTGAGGCCTTCGCTGCGCGTTTGGTTACTTATCTGCCTGTTTGTAACAATGCTGTTTGGCTATGGGGTTTTCTTACCTGGCTTTTGTGCTCGCTCTTCGGTAAGTCGCCCTGTCACTCTGTTGGCTATGTCTTCGGTAAAATATCGATTGTTTGCTTGCTTGTAATTGTCACTGTGACTGTAGTTGGTCGTAAAACGACTGTGGCTCGAATTTAATCTTCCAGTTCTATCAAGTAACTTTCATTTTTCAATTCCTGTGTGTGCTACTGGTTTTCTGGTCTATCACTCCAAGTTCGGCTGCTGGTAATGTTTCTGGGTTCATTCGCCTTCTTGTAACGCTGCCTTGTCTGTGGCTGCAAGCACAGGATTATCCGGGAGGCGCCTTCAGTTTTTGACACAGGTAAAATATTTCTCCATGCTTCAATTTTTATCTGCTCCTCGTTCTGGGTCTAACCCCAAATTGCTCCTTCTCTCTTCAGTCGTTCGGTGGCGTCCTCTGCTCCAAATATGGCTACTCCTCTCGCGTCCTCCAGGTAAGGGTTTTTGGTTATCAGTCTTTATATTGATTTTAAGGGGGTTTCGTCCCTCTGGACTTTCTCTGTGGCTTGAACTAATTCACTCCTGGTTCTTGCAGGTCCTCACAGGCAACCTGGATGGCGTAGTTCCCTGTATTCAATGACATTCGGTTGCGTATATCTTGGTAGGCCTGCAACTTGTTCTGTGTCGTTGAATGTTGGTTACTGTTTGGAGGACGGCCCGTCCACTAGTTTATTGTCCGGTCACTGTAGGGTCCTCTGTCTGCCGTTGTCGTTCTGGGTTGATTTTTATGTATAGAAATGTGGCTCCAACGTAACCCTGTTACCAATCTATTACAAACCCTAACCTAGGGTTTTGTGTTTGACCTGTATGGTTGTAATTTTTGGTTGGCTATTCACTCGCTGTGACTATGTTGGTCTCTGTATATGTGAGGGAACTCAGCCCTATCGATTCTAGCTATGACTTGCTATTCTGGACAATGTAAATGAAATTCGTTTTGATGAAAGAAAAGTATGGTAATTGATACCTGTGATGTCTTCATTTGTCTTTCGGTTACGTTGCTGGGCATTCGAACCTGTTTGCTTGTCTTTCGTTTAGTGGCTGTGCGTTGAACGTATTCGCTCGTCCTTAATTGTGTTGCTGTGCGCTTGTATGTAGGCGTGACTGCTTGTCTTATGACCTAGAATTTATTTAAGGTTCTCTCTGCTTGTCTAAAATTTAGCTGTAACTCATGCTTGTACAGTAGCCATGACAGTATGCTTAGTTTATAATAATACAAAGGTCTGTTAAATGATGAAAAATATGAATGAGAGATCAACAAATAATTTAGTAGGCAATTTCGATGGACAATACTTCTCTGGTTTTGAATGCTTGACAATTTCTATTAGTAAATTTACTCAACTTATTCTCTTCTCAACTGAACTCTTTCCATTACATGTATTTTTGGCTTTATAGCCTCTGTCTTCAGTTAAGGCTTGCAGTTTGTTTTTTTTCTGTTACAAAGACAGTTACATAACTTCTGTTTCTATCCGTAACTATAATCATTTTGACATTACAAGACTTGTAGGACAGTTAAGGGTTATTTTTCCTAATTACATAAACTATCTTTTAATAAACAATGAAACTACAGTAATCCTAAACTGGAAAAGTAAAGACATCTAACTGTTGTTGACTTGTAAAATAAAGTAAAAGAAAAATTATTCCCAATAGAATTGAACAGTTCAGTTCCTCGCTTGTGAACCTGGTTGGAGTCCTTTCTGCCTCGTCACTGTGAGCTGGATGCTCCTGCATCAAAAAACGCCAACATTATTTTTCAATCCATCCTATCCATGAAATATAAAACTAAAAAAATAATAGTTCACATAATTTTAAAAAATAACTCTTCAAAAATTGATGTACATGATGAAATTTTGGAAACATTTAAAATCTAAATTTATCTAAAACAAATGATTTAGAGCTTAGAAGAAGAAGAAGAAAAATACAATAAGAACTAATAAATTTAAATTCAAAAAACCTGAATTCAAAATTCATAAACTTTTTAATAAATATAGACATGCTTATTAATGGTTATAATCTTTTACCTTTTATATTTACATTTCACCATCATAGAAAAACAACCTACACATAACATAATCTATAAAAATGGTTAAATCCATAATTTGCATAACATAATTTATAAAGAAAACATATATGCATGAAATCAAAACAAAATAAATGAAGTCACCTCTAGATTCTAAGATCCTCATCATCTCTCCAAGAACAAAAGAAGAATTAACTAAAAAAATTAACTCATAAAGTGCATAAAAATGGGCCCACCAACCTTTACCTTGTAGGAGAAGACTCTCCAAGAACAAAAGAAGAATTAACTAAAAAATTTAACTCATAAAGTGCATAAAAATGGGCCCACCAACATACTGATCACCTTTGTTACTATATTCGAGCAATAATTTCTTGAATAGTAATCGATGTTTACAACATTGGCATGAGAAGATGGGCCAAGATCACTTAGAAAGAAAAGACAATGGTGGCAAAAGAGGATGCAAGTCACTAAGATGCCAGGTATTGGTTGTATTATCCCTTCATTATAGTTCTATTCTACAATGTCATGGCACTTCTTGGAAGCATATCATTGCATTTAGGTAGCCATGATACTGAATATCAAGCATGCAAGTCACTAAGGTGCCAGGTATTGGTTGTATTATCCTCCTCCTCCTCCTCCTTCTTCTTCTTCTTCTTCTTCTGACAGAAAGAAAGATAAAAAGTTCATCATCATCCACTTCTTACATCATTCATGGCATCTACGTGAGCATATTATGCATCCCCACCAGAAATTATCAAGTCTAATAACTATACAAAATACACAAGCCATCAGCCCATTACAATCCATAAAAAATATAAAGTATGCAAGGATATAATTATCAGAACAAGGTCCAATAATGGATCCATACCTTCTGTCCAAGGAAATGAGTGCCAATATTTCTATTCATCTATATTGGTTGGAAAGCTGATGTGGATAAGAAAATACATCATACAAAATTTTACAAAAAATAGTTGGAGTAGAAAAGAAGTTACCCTGGTAATGGAAACTCACCAACTTCAAAAGCATTTTGTTCCCATGTTACCTCCATATGCATATTTTCAATCTTACAGTGCAGTCCCTTTTTTGATAGTCGATGAACTTCCTTGTTCTATTTTTTGCCCATATGATATATTGTGGAGTCTATGTGTTGTTGTCCTAGTAAATCAATTCTCCCCAGTCAGCCGAGTAACAAGGGATTGCTTATGGTTGCTTTGCCTTTGACCTATTCAATGATCATCTTGGAATCTCCATATATATGAATGTGAGGAATGCCAAGGAAATTATGGAACCAAAGGAGGCCCCATAGTGCCATGGCTCCCGCCCTAGTGTTGGTGCCTCTACCTCCATTCCAATATACCCTGTAGGACAAATCAGTTGATATTGCTATCCAAAAACCACATCCATAGGTGTTCCTTTGTGTCGCCCCATCAAAGAAACCCATTAGATATTCCATCTGCATGTCGATTTTCTTGTGTTATTTGATTTTGGAGGATGTGGGTTGTGTAGAGTGTATGGAAATATTGGTGATGGTACTTTCAAAACCCATGTAGAATTCTTTTGAGGAATCCCAGAAAATCTACTTATTTATCCAATTCCAAATCATCCAGAAAAGGAAAATTGGGATGATTCTCCATGTAGATTTCTATGTACTCCACCATTTCAAAGATTCCACAATGCAGTCATGTTGAGTATAAGGAAAACCAATGAGAAATGATTTTTTTTTCCATAGTTGTATTGTATATGGACATTGGAGAAAAATATGGTTATTGTTCTCGACATTCCTTTTGCATATGGGGCATATGTCAGCTCCATGCCAGTGTCTCTTCTGCAAATTTTCCCATATAATATTTTTGTTGTGGTAGACCAACCATGGAAGATGATAATTTTATTTGGGATTTTGGTTTTCCAGAAGGAATGTAAGACATGGTGCTCTCCATATCTAGCATCCATGTTGCACAGAGTTAAGTATGTGTCAACAACAATAATACTATCCAATTCCATCTTCCCAGTCTATATGATTTTATCTTGTGTTCCCGTATGACAAATACCGAGTTGTTTCATGCCAATAGTGATTCGGTTCCACTCCATTTCCATTTGCCCAAAAAGACCAATCTCTTAAGTGCTTTTCCATATGGGGTACGTGCCCTGCCAATGTGCAATGACTTGGCCCCAGAAGTATATGCCACGTCCATTTAAGAAATGTATAAGCCCCTCAGAAATGTTACAATCAATGACAGCACCCAAAATCGGATCAACACCAATTAGGATTATATTGCCAGATTGCATCTTCCATGCAAGTTGTTGGTTAAATATTTTTGCAATATTAAGAAAACAAACTAGATAGTCGATCCTTGACTGATTCCAATGGTGCTTTTATGATACCAAAACAATAAGTCGTGATCCTTAAGGTATTTGTGTCGGATGACCCTACTCTAAGTGCTAGACCCAAATATACCCCTCCAAAGAGATTTGATCAATAGTGACCCCCCAAAACGACGCAGGTCCATGACTCCCCATCCACCCATAACCTTTGGGTAAGAGATGTTGGATAGCTTGACCAAATGATATTTTTTTGCCATGGAACCCCCCATAGATGAAATTAGCCATTATACGATTTAGACAGTTGATAATAGAGACAAGGATATAAAAAAGATGTGCCCAGTAAACCCCCAATTGAGTAAGGACCGCATGGGTGAGTATGACCCCCCAGAGATAGACACTTAAATTCCCACCTAAAAATACTTTTGAAAAAATGATCTACAAGCCATTGCCAATCAACGTTTCCGTAACTACAAGGTTTAATACGATCCAATGTATTTAATACCATTTTGGATCATCACTACCTCGATGCCAAAAATATTTTTGATATATGCAATATAATCCATGTCACATTGTCCATGATACAAAATAGATTTATGAACATTCATATGCAAGTCAGTGGCATTTGCGATTCTTTTGAAAATATGAAAAAGACATAACCATGCCAGATGAAATGACATACCCATGATGAGTACATCGTCGATGAATAATCCATGTGATATGTTGATGTTGTTTCTCATCTTCAGAGCCTGAAATTGTTCCTGTGTGACCGCCCTTTTTATGTGTAAACTCAGCCCATCCATTGCCAAAATGAAAAGCATAGGTGGGAGGGAGCATACCTAGCAGAGACCCTGGAAAACCCAGAAGAATTTAGATGGGTATCCATTTATGATAACAATATAATCGATATTATCTACACATGCCATGATCCAATTGACACATATGGGTTGTAGACCAATTTTGATGAGAACCAATCTAAGGAAACCCTAATCCAAACAGTCATAGGCCTTATGTAAGTCAACTTGCATAATTATAGCATTTAATTGTTTGGAATGAATCATATGCATGCATTCTTGAACATTTGCAACAAAGTCATGTATAAGCCTATCCTAGAGGAAGCTGTGTTGTTAAGGTGAAATATGGCAAGATAGGATGTGACGCATATGACTAGCAATGATTTTTGAAATGATTTTGTATATGAGATTGGAGGGTGATATAGGTCTGAAGTCTACAAATCTAGTTGATGGACAACGCTTCGGGATGAGTGCAATATAAGTGGAGGTGATATGGTTATGGATATTACCAGTGATCCTCAACTCCTCCACCATGCCCAATAAGTATTCTTTGAACAGATCAAAGAAATGGGTGAAGAGTTCTATCATCCATCTGTCCGATCCTGAACTTTTATCTCCCTTGAAGGATTTAGAACGTCAAGTAATTCCCTTTCTGATACCTCCTTAAAAAAATCATCATTTGACTCCTCATCATACATAATCGGGTATGGTTCAATCCCCCATAAGAGGTCCTCCACAACAATATCTTCATTACGGTCGTATGCACCTTGAAAATGGGTGACAACAACATTACTAATCTCCTCATGTGTCTGGATGTATTGTCCGTTAGCTCTTTTTATCTCCCATATAGTGTTGATGTTGCATCGGTGATTTGCATAGTGGTGGAAGAATTTAGTGTTGCAATCACCTTCCTTTATCCATAAAGCCTGAATTTTCATCTGTCATGTGGATTCCTCTATAGAGAGTATTTGTTTCTTCTTTAGCTCAAGGGAATGTATACGGGACCGAGTAGTAGCAGATAGACAGTTGGAGGACATCATAGGGAGTAAAGAATCCAGTTCTCGTTGAATGTCAAGGAGATCCTTTTGCAGGTACCTATATTTCTGTTTCTGCCAAGATTTGACCTCCCTGTGAAGGATGTCTAGTTTGTCAAGTATTTTAACCATAGGGGAAGGACCATTTACAGAAACACAACCCCATGTATCTATCACTAGCTTATTAAAGTCTGAATCCTCAAGCCAGGTCCTATTAAATTTGAAGGGTATGCCCATGCCAATGTCCATTCGCCTCCATTGTAATGTGATGGGTCTATGGTTAGATATAAAATTACTGATGATATCTGCATGGACATCACCAAGACGGCCCAGCAGCTGTTCATGAACCAAAAAAGAGATCTAGTCGCTTAGCAACATATGCCTCGCCAGTGTGACCATTATCCCATGTGGGAGCCATTTTCACAAGGCAGCTATCCACAAAGTTGTGCATCAAAATGGCATCAAGAATCATCCCATCCAGGGGATCAATCTTCTTGGTGCGACCCCACACTTCGTCCAGTCTGATAGTGTAGTTGAGGTCCCCAGTGACGATGAGTGATGCCAACTCCATCATACCAGAAGTTATCAACCTGTCCCATAAAATATACCTATCTTTATATGGAGCATAAATGATATGAACACGACCACCGAAGCCGCGAATGTTTCCCTCAAGAAAAATGCTTGCAAATAACTTGTAGGCTTTAATCTTAACCCATATAGGGTCCCATATGGCCACTCGACCACCAGATATACCCGTAGCAATAGTAGCAAAAATATATCAGTTTGGAAACATTTTCCGAAAATATGAACAACTTGTGGAACGAAATGCATGGTTTCTTGTATAAGGATGATGTAAGGATGCAGAGTGGAGAGGAGACATTTGAAAGCCAAGTATCATGGGGTAGGCCCTAGACCCATGATGTTAAGGGAAATGATAAAATTCATGAGAGTTAGTTTTCGGGCATTTGTGCTCTAAGGGTCTGTGAGGGGGGGATGTCAGAAATAGGTACATCTACCATAAAGTAGTCCATGGGGCAGGAAAGTGGGTTAGGCTTGGGTCATCCCCAAAAAATATGGCTACCATGATTTTGTTTTTGTCGGATTGTAATGTTCCCAGTCGAGGATGGGTTGATGTGCGGTGAAGTGGAAACAGAAGGTTTATGAATGGTGAGAGTGCATAAATCCAACGTCTTCCTTTGTAAAAGGAAGTCCAGGTCACTACCAAAACAGTTAGTGGGAGAGGCTAGTAGCGAATTAGGTCACTATTCGTAGGATCCTTAGCCATATTAGGGAAGTGGGAGGGTGATGGTGAGGGAATGTACGAAACATGTGAGGTGGATGGAATGTCGTGTTATGGATGGGGTGCCTGAAACAGAGCAGGTATTTGCTTACAGGGGTAAGGTCCCGGAGAAGGTTGACGAATGCATGGGATAGGACTAACAAGAACCGAAAAATAAGATTTGGCAGAGGTTATCGGGGAAGACGAAACCAAAATGGGCAAAGAGCCATATGAAAGAGCCAAAAACATGAGGTCAGTTAGAATTAGGACCATGTAGCATACCTATCTATTGCCAATGTGGATCATCATGTTGCCCATTCGAAACAGCATGACCCTTGCCAAAGTGTAACATTGATGAATCACCGTAACATTTCCGACCATGCAATCGACCTCCTGGTTGACGTGGGCACTGAGCCATCAGATGTGCAATATGGTGGTAGAATGAGCACCTGAAGGGTACCCCCCAGTAGTCCAGCCTCTGAGATAATTGGGTGTCACCCCAGTGTAGTTTAATGTGGTCTGGAAAACCCCCCCAATACTCCTTCTCAATAAGTATCCAGATGACTCATTTGTCTGGTGCCCTTAGACAGCACGGGTCAACATAAACAAATTTTCCAATTGCATTGCCAATATCCATTAAAGCCTATTTAGTCCATAACTCAATTGGAAAGCCAAGAAATTTTACCCAGATCGACTTGTTCTGTGACATGTTATGAAGTGGATTATATATGATATACCATGAGTGGAGAGCTAGGAAGCTCTTTCCATTTATCCACGGGATAGCTTTGATTTTCTCCAAGTCCTCCTGGATGAGAAAATGAAAGCTATACCAGCCTTTCAACTAGCGTACAAAAGTCAGAAAGTACCCAAGCATTGATTTCCGTTTCTTTTCGATCCAATTACGCATCTCAGAGTCACTCATTTTAGAAAAGCACCACATATCGACGAGAGCCTATTTCTAGAGGCTAGTAATACGATCAAATAGAGCAGCATTATCCAAAGCCAGAGTTAGAGGTGGGGTGATGGTTTTGATAGATCAATGTTGTTGCTTGGAACATTGACCATGAATTGCATGTGCGCCACCCTGTGGAATAGGAAGCACATGAGCATCATCTGGCACCCGGTCATCCCCTAGGATAGTGTGCCATGCATCGAGGGAGTGTGGGCCACTACGACATTCGTGGGCAGCAGTGTTTTTCAAAGAGACTTAGCATCCAGGGTGGCTCGGATGAGAGCCTCGTTGGGAGACACATCATATGCAAGACCCTCCATAATCCAAATTTAGAAAGAGAAACAAAGAAAGAGTACCTGTAGGCCCCTCTATCAGAGTAAATGAGAAGAGCATGGAAGTAGATGGGAAAATTAGGAAGGAATGTCCCGAATTAATCACTTTGTACCTTGGGATCATGTATACAACATTCACAAGGGAGAGAGAACATTCAGGGATTAAATCATCCAGCGTGCGAAGGATCAGGACACTGCGAGAAGGTCATCCAAAATGGGAAAAAGCAAAGGATACTGACACAAGGAAAAATCATCGAGATTTGGAGTAATGAGAAAGGCCTTAGATCACATGGGAAAGTGTGTTCGAATGACGTGTGGTCATAAATGTGATGTGTTGTAAGGTGGTACAAGCCACCTACCCACCAAGAATTGAGACAACCACCAGAAAAGGCATTATTTCGGCAATCAGAAAATAACCAGAGGGAGCCCAGTACTGATGGCCCATCGAAACCAGTATCAGACTGGAGAGAAGGCAAGGAATTAACAGTAAATGGAAGGCCTACAGTCCCTCATAGCCCGTGGATTAAGACAGACGCCAGTAAAGGTAGTATTCTGACAATCGAAAAATACCTAGGGGAAACCAACAATAATGGTTTGACGAATCCAGTAGCAAACCAAAGAGAAGGCAAGGAAGTAAGAGTAATTGGAAGGCCTAAAGTCCCTCATATCAGCAACAACAATAACATCCAATGCATGTTATCCAATAGTTACAAATATGAAAACCAAAATTCTTACAGGGTCTAGAAATAACGATGGAGTTGGTTGATTGGTGCCAATGTGGGATGAAAATATTTAAATTCAAGAAGGAGCACAAGAAGGATGTAAATAAAAAGAGAAATTATCAATAGAATGTGGCAGAATTCTGACAACAATAGATTGAGAATTAACATGCTAATACCCCTTTGAGTCCATAGAAGTATATGCCTAAACAAAGTTGAGCAGGAAGAGAAAAGGTGAAAAAAAAAAAAAAGATTGCGTCTATGTGCCAATAAACCCCCTATAATGGCCTCCAGAAAAACCTATTGATACTAGAAAGAGAAATACAACCCATGAACCAATTTTGTATATAATGGCCGCTAGAAGAGTAATCTATTATTGAGTGGAGCAATTCAACCCATGAGCGAGTGTTGCATACCTGGCCTTATTTGAAAATAGATAATAGCAACACATTTGCAAGTGTTATTGAAGTTGGTGCAGTATCAGGAGAAATCCACGTGAATTCCAGTTCTTGGTTTTGTTCCATCTTCGTTCTTGAAGAGCCAATGTTCAAGATGAAGCCCCTACCGAAAAGGTGTTCAAGTTTGGACATGAGAAGAAAGTATTCTTGGTGGTGATGAAACCAGCCAGAAGGGTGCTCTACGAAGCAAACCATGGATACATTTCTTCTTACCACTAACCATTATGAAATCATTGGCATTGGGCCCCTACTTTGCTATATCACAGGAAGTTCCGTGCATGTCTTTCACTTTTATTGTATCTAGTAGAGAATTTGAAAAGGTCTGAGCCATGATTATAGTTCTATTCTACCATATCATGACACTTCTGACTTCTTTTAGAGATAAGGAGCAAGTTAATGGATTATTCAAAATTAATTTTTATAAATTGATTTAAAAAAAAATCAATTAGGAACCTGTAATTATCACAAATATTTTAATTTAAAAGAAAAATTATAAAAAAATTTGAATACAAATATAAAATCTGGTTAATTTTGTTTGATTTATCATCAATAATTTCTGTATATAAAACATATTTATTATAAAGCTCTTGCAAATTTTTATTATATTTTTCCATTATGCATGAAATATATATCTATATCTAGATAGGTAGTGCCCATGGTGCACAATCAAAGACCACAACAAAAATGCAAACGGACGGATTGCCTGAAAATATTTCTTGCAACGATTACAGCAGCCACATAGACAGAGGAAAGAGACTTCATTAATCAAGAAAACATATCGGTTTCTCTATTGGTTACTTCCATGTCTTTTGATTTGAATCAAAGTATTATTTTTGTAAAGTTATTCTCGATCACGTACGTGGAGTTCAAAGAACCGCGTAGGCTTGCTTTGGGTCGTTCCATGGAAAGTAATAAATGTAACGGCAGGTAGAAAACTCAGCAAATCAAATATTTTTATTGCATTTGCAAAAAGAGCTTTTACGACCTGCATAATCAGTCAAAACCTAAAGCATTGAGCATTTTTAACCTAATAGATCGATATTCACTCAACTTTATCAATATCTCTTTTCAAAATCAATTTTGATAAATATGTTATAATAATTAATGAATCAAAGTCTAATAAATATGTTATAATGATTAATGAATCAAAGTCTATTTATTTTAAAA
>APFE030899723.1:20613-39815 GCA_000404065.3 Pinus taeda
ACCTTCATTTCCATTATTATTAAAAAAAAATAACAACTTTTTTTATTAAGTGGTTTTAATATTTAAATTCTAAATTATAAATGGAATCTTGATGTGTAACCTTATGAACTTTTCTTTCCAAATTATCTAAAATTTTGATACGTAATAACCTAAAACATTTTTCTTTTGATTACACATCACAATCCATTTAATGGTGAGACTCAATTAAATAAACTAACAAATTTCTTTGTGAAAAAAAAACTAATAAATTTAGCAATCCTTGCAGTGAAATATATCACATTGAATTTCAAAAGTAATATAATATTTAAAAATCACAAATCATAATCCATCGTCTATTATTAACCGCTGTGTGTCACACTTAGCATCACCTTTAAAATGCTTAATATGCGGAGTGGCTGCCACAAATCATGGCATGATAACAAACGCTCAAAACCTTAAGAATGGCCGGTGAAAAAAACATAAAATTAAATTCAAAATACTTTATTTTGCCAATATATTTAATGAAAGAGGAAAAAAGCTTAAATTAAATTCAACGGGAAGACACGGTTTAGCCGTCGATATCTTAAAATAAGAAAAAGAAAACTTTGCTCACTTCTAACATGAATATCTCTCTTATCAGCGGTTCTAAAATGATCGTCAGATGTGAAACCAATCTCTGGTTTTATAACACACTAACCGACGGAGTCTGAAAAATGAGTGGACAACCAAACCCCAAACTGCCAGAAGACTCTGTTCGCTTTCAAAATCCGAAAATGCGAAAGAATCGAATCATTTAACTGAAAACCTGCAATATAGCCCACTGTTCCCCACAACGGAAAGCATGACTTTAATGAAAATTTACATCATCATTGTCTCCATCTTCCTGAGATTCGAACACGCTATCACATCCTTGCGATTTGTAAAGGCGGACTGATTTTGCTTAAGGGGCGAGATGCATGGGAATCTAACATATAATATTACAAGGCAAGCCAGGCCGCTAGCTGAGAGGGATTCACTATGCCGGGCAGATGGACGTCGCCCTCTTGGAGAAATTCCGTGATGGTATGATACACTCTCTCTTTCTCTCTTCTGCTCTCGTCTCCTTCCTCATCGAAAGAGCCGGACTTAGCCTGCCATTTATCGTCACCTTCATGCCAATTGGGTTTCGAATCCCGCGGCGGCCACGATCTTCCCAGCAATGTCCCGCGGGTGAGATATTCGTTACACATGAAGCAGGCCAATCGCCAATTCACCACCTTCTTTTCGTACGCCGATGGCAGAGGCGGCAAACTGGGGCCTCTGGCTGAGGTTTTATAAAGGTCATAATTGGTCTGGGAGTCGTATCCCTGCTGAGGCGGAAAACTGGGGCCTCTGGCGGAGGTTTCATAAAGGCCATTGGTCTGGGGATCGAATCCCGGCCGGGGCGATTGGCCTCTGGATCCTCCTCCCCCTCCTCCATTCGGTTGCGGCTCTTTGTGCAGAGAGGAGGATGTGGAGTTGGAGATTTTACCGCTGTTGTCCTCATTGTTGCTGTCTGTTATTTCCCTTTCCGTCTTCATCTTCGTTCTTCTGCCCTCATCCACGCGACTTGTCGGCTTGAAATCGGATCCGTCCTGTTGCTGCTGCCGCTTTTTGTAATTGTCCATAGACGCGTCCACAGGGAAATCTTGAAACCAGGGTTGGCGTTGCACTTCAAACAAGTGTTGGGGTTTCAGAGTGGCAAAGGGATTCGAACGGGCAACGTGAGGATGCAGGGAGCAAATGATGTGTGGATCTGATTCCATGAGTCTCAAGGCAAAGGGTACACACTACTAATCGCTTGCTACAGACAAGATGCGGCTGTGCCCGTCCTTGAATGGAATAGAATGGAGAGATATAAAAGCAGGGAAGCAAAGCGATTAGTCGCCTTTCTTGTGGAGCAGAGTTGTCCAGCGGAACATGGAATAGAATCTTCCCATTGATTGAGGCACAACTGGCTTGCATCTCGCTATAAATTCTCAGCACCGAGCCCCTCTCCAAATAAATAAATAAATGACGTCATTCGGAGATCATCAATGCATGTATCCACATTAAGTAGCACAATCACATCTACGGGTGATATATTCTTATAGGCATGTATGAAATATATCTATAATCACATTTATGAATGCGATTAATATGAGTAAATAAGTTTATATCTACCGCTCATCACATTATGCGTATTGTGTTAAACTTTAATGTGATTATTAATAAGTATATAAATAATAATAGCTATATTATTTTTATTATTTATAAATTATATTTATTATATTAATATTATTTTGTATATTAATATAATATTAATTATAACCGATTTATTAATAGTTATATTTAAAATAATAATATAATTATTATAACATAATAATACATTGAGTTATTATTAAATAATATGTATTTATTGTCACTATTATATTATAGTCAATAACTATTATATATTCATGAATATAATTATCAATATATTTTATATATTTATTTAGAATATATTAATAATATTAATTATATTGATGATGATGGTGGTGGTTAATGTCCATTGAAACCAAACTTTGGTCTATCAGACCTAAAGAAACGAATTATTTAGTTGGATTTAAGATTTTATTCTTATGCTCAAAAAGCTTGGAGAGAAGCCTCTCGAGCTCACTATAATTTTGACATCGTAAAATCGTAAAAGGCTAGGAAGGTTAGTATTGCAAACAAAGACTATGAAATTGAGATCTAATGTGGTTGTATGCGGGGCACTCTAAGAGGAAGTGATTTTCATCCTTGATGTTCATATTCTCACAGAGGTGGCAGATCCTTTCCATCCATGGTGTTTTATGAACTGCCCAACGACTTGTTTCACTATGGAGCTCATGAGAGTTCATTCTAATCTTGCATATATTAATTTTCTTCTTTGAGCTAGTTAAAACAGAGAGATACTTTTGATCTTCTAGGGTGGAATTGATGACCTCCTTATACTATCTTAATTTTCATTTAACTGCTAAATATTTCTCACACCACATTTTTTTCTTTGAACTTAGAACTGACAATATTTTTAATGTTATTAATGTTTTGCAATGCAACATTCTCATCGATCTCCCAATGGTTTAACCAAGCCCTGGTGTCTTTATACCAACCTCATTTAAGCCTTAGGTGGTTTTGGTTGGAATTTAAAGTTAGCTTAGGAAGTCTATGGTCTCCTATGTTATTAGGTTTGTGCTTGTACAATAGAGGCATAGTCATAGCTAGGCTCTCAATAGGGGAAAGACCCACTTCTATAAGGAGATTAGGATAGGGTGTTTTGCTTTTGATTTTGAGGTTATACGTTATAAAACGCTTTTGGATTTGCTCAATCTTTCTCCGGGATTCTCTAGAGATGCTGCAACCCCAAACCTCACATCCATATAAGATAACAAGAGTGACTAAAGTTTCAAAAAGGAACTTCTTTCTATCCCACATTACGAGGTTTGTCATTTTACAATTATTTTCAAGACCAAAATAAGCTTTCTAGCCCCCATTAATCCTTTTCTCAATGCTATAGTTCCAATTGAGCTTGTGATGAATATAAATTCCTAGCTACTTGTAAGAAGACACTTCCTCCAAGTTACTATTGTCATACATAAAATTAGTGAAAGTGTCTTTCTTGGATTTGATAATCATAACTTTTGTTTTGTCAATGCTAACAGTCATACCCATGGTAGAGCATAAATCCTTAATTCTAAGTTTCTTATCAAGATCTAATGGGCACCTTGCAAGAAGAACAATATCATAAGCATTGATCCGAATTGGATCCTTGAAAACTATCAGAGTTCTGTGACTGTTTCGAATCATGATAGACTTCAAAAAACTTGCGAACAACGAGCTATCAAGAAGGACCTCTAGACCATGGCAGTTTGTAGCCAACAAGGAACAATGAGGACCTCGGTCAAAGCACGCTGACCGTTGGCCCATGGAGACCACGCAGTGGCACAAACTAGCAATTGGGAAATCCAGATCAGAGAACGGAGGTTGTTTCTGATGTGCGGCAAAACCTCTCAAAATGGAAAAGTTCTGAGCGCTCGGGCACAAGGAAACCATAAAACCATGGGAAGAGTGCTGAAACGACAAGTGGGTCCCGCGCTCCAAAATAGCAGTATATCGGAGCCATTTCGTGTAGTAAGCGGGTTTGTCATGAGAACGAGTGATTCCATATGTTGGATGACGCGTGTTCGGCAGATGAGAGAGAAAACCGCTCTCATCGCGAGCTAATGTTCAAGGAAGTCAACCACGCGATAAGAGCGATAACCGTAGGATCTGGGGGTCCCAGATCTAATGGCGGAGATTACACCCGATGGGAGACCAGATTCGGAAGGAGAAAAAAGCTACAACACATAAAGGTTTGAAGTCCGATTTGACCGCTGAGCTGGCAGATGAATCATTTCACAAAGTAACTTAAATAACAAACCATCGAGGAAGAGCTGGCACTCAGTTTGTGAGAGGACAAGTGGCCAACTCCCAGTGAAATGTTACACAGTAGTGATGATGCAGAGGCAGGGAATTCCAAGTGGACAGCAGTAGGCGATCCAAAGAGACGGAACAGGAAGCGAACAGTCAAGGGACGGATTGGCTTAAGCCGTGAACAGACAGAGAACAAAAAATAGAGAAGGTGGAGACAGTGAGACAAAGAGACAGAATAGAGAGCAATGCAAGTAGTAAAGATCAGAGAACCGAGCTGACCTGTAGAGCTAAGGCAACATTGAGCAGAAAGAACCAGGCTTGAGAGGTTCAAGCAATCCCTGAGAGAATATTTGTTGGGAATTGAGTACCAAGCTGGACTCATCCCGTTAAGGCCAGTTTAGGTTGAGACTTATTAAGGGGGAGTCTGTGCACTCTAGTGGCTTGGGGAATCCAAGTAACACCCTACTAAGCATCATCCATTTTAGGAGACTCAAATTGAACTCCTCATTGTAAAAACTTTCCTTAAAGACAAAATAAAGAAGGTCACCACTGAAAGCTGGATCGGAGACGTATCCCAGGAGGATTGGGTGAACTCCTTATTAAATTGTTGTGTTTTGCATTTTCTTGCTGTGTTTTCTCTTACTGTTTCTCAATGTCTATGTATTTTGCAATCTTATCCATCTGTTGCCTAAGATAACATAGACACACCAGCACATGAGCCTATAACACCTTAATTAATTAATTAACTGAGATCACTCACAAGTGATTTTTAGATCAAGCATAGAGAAGAAGGATGATGACTATCCCAGCTAAGATCTTGCCAGCACAACCCACTTCCTCTAAGCCACCTTCTAGCTTTTCGATGTAAAAGCCAAATAGGGTAGGGGAGAGGAGAAAACCTTGTTTAACTCTGATATTACACTTAACATCTTTCGACCACCCCTCATTGCTCTTTAACTTGGGAATTACATTATCGTATAACCTTATAGTGGCAGCTCTCAACTCGAAAGGAACCTTTAGCTTTTCTGATCTATTCCATAGGTTGTTTCTAGGAACCGTATCGAAAGCCTTTCTAAAGTCCACAAAGCAACAAAAGAGATTGGATTTATCATTACAGCATTTCTCCACAATGATCCTACGCGTAACGAGGTGGTCCATTGTTGAGTGTTGCCTTCTAAAACCCTCTTGGCCTTTAGCCTGCTTACCTTCATTTTCAAGCCATATACTCAACTTCTTTTCCAAAATAATACCATATAACTTGGCTAAGAAAGGGTTGATCATAATTGTCCGATAATTAGAGGGGTTATTTGTATCCCCACTTTTAAAAATAGGGATAATGAGGCTCTGAGTCCATGGTTTAGGAAACCCTTGCTTGATGCTTGATTGAAAAGCTTGTGGACATGGGGGATGAGGATAAAACCTCTAATTTTTAATATTTCTGCCTAGTAACCTTCAATGTGCTTAGCTTTCCCATTTTCTAGGTGTTTAAGCCCAAAATCAATGTCTTCTAATGAGAAAATTTTTTTCATTGTGAACAGGGTTTCAAAGTTATCCATGAAAGTTAGAGATTCATAAAGCTTCTTAGGATAGGAATTCCAGTCATGTAAAGCAATTTTATTATTATCTTTAGTTTTGCTAGTTAGAATCTGCCTCCATAATTTCTTAGGAGCTACCTTAGAGAGGTGTAAGAGATTCTCTTGTCTTTTATGAATATACTGCCTTTATTTCCTTTTAGTTAGGGCTTTGTATATTTTTTTCTTGCCAATTTTAAGAGATTCATCAACAGTTTCCTTAATTTCTCTCCTCACACTTTTACAATCTTTGGCATACCATGGGTTGGTTTTTCTATTTCCTTTATTACTTGAAACTTCAATTGAGAACTTGTTAATAGAATATGAGATGATTGTAAAAAAATTATGATAGAGGTCTTCTATGTTTTCTATACTAGATAAATGAAGCAAATTAGTTTTTAATTCATTTAGAAAGAGATCATTTTTATTTCTATCAAATATTAAGTTCTTTTGGCTATAAGGATTATCTTCTATGGGATCTCTATGCATGACAAAATTGAGAGTTATAAGTAAAGGCCTATGATCAGAGTCAGGCTCATGGTCGTTTAAGATGTCAAAATTTATTATTTTGCTATATAAAGGGAGATCAGAAATAACATAGTCTACTACGCTGCTACCAAGCCCATGGATGCAGGCTATCTAGCTAGAATTGGGCCACTTCTTTGGACTGTTGCAAATTATGAGATCGCGAGCACTAGAGAGCTTGACTAGCTCCAACCCAAACAAATTCTCCCCGAGGTCTTCAGAGCTCCTTTTGTACCGGCTAGTGAGAGTAAGGTCTTCGTCTAACCAAAGAGGATTAGGGTTGGAATGATTTCTTAGAAGAATAGTTTGGTTTCTTGAAGTTCGAGCATTAAAGTCACCGAGTAAAAGGATATTACCTTCATTCCTTAGGCTAGAAATATCATTCTCTAAACCATTGTAAGGACTACTTTTATCTAGATTCTTTTTCTTATAGAAGTTAGAATTGATGGGGGGGAATAATATATTGTTATGTAGGTCTTTTTATCATTAATTTCAGTAATCTCTATCCAACTATATTGGTTGTAAGGGTTATTTTTATAAAACTAGCATGGGGAGAGATGTTCTTCTTAATGTAACAAGCTATACCCCTAATGCCTCTATGGGAGGATCACTTGTTTCAGGTAGGCCATAGTGCAAAACCATCTATATTAGGGACCTTAGATTCTTCATGCTCCCAACTTTCAACAAGCAATATAATATTAACATCATTTGAGATCCAACTTAGCTTGGGGCCTTTGTTCCATGGAAAGCCCTGACAGTTCCAAGAAAGAATCTAGAGCATGTTGAATTGCTATTTATTACTATCTTTTTGGTTTCTATCTCGAATAATGGCTTTTCTATTTCCGATTATTGCCCATTTTCCTTCCTTCCTAGCTTCTTTTACCTTTTGAACATCCTTTATTATTTCTGCTTGATCTTCTGGAATGAGATCTTCATTTATAAATATTCTCGTTCCTTTTAGACTTGAGATTTTAATAAGTATGTCATACTTATGGCCAGTAGATCTCACTTTTATTTGGATCAACCTTCCTTTATTCTTAATTAATTTCCCCAACCTTGTTGCTTCTGTGAGACATGTTGTTTCAATTTGTAATCTATTATGTAATTATGTCTAGGCTATGGCTAAAGTATCATCGTTTACCTCCTCTTTCAAACTAAAGATTATAAGGTTCAAGGCCCCTTTCTTACGCTCCTGGTCTAATTCTGATTTCATCTTTAACTGATTTGATATCGAATTTACCTGCCACACTATTTAGGGTGAGGCGGCTATTAACTTTTTCTTCTAGTTCTTGAATGATTTCCTTCATTTTAAGATTCTCTAAAGTATCAACATCTCCTTGCTGGGATGTTTGGTTTGTATCTTGGTTTTGTTTTTCTATAACCTACAACCTATTCTGCATTACTCCATTTTATTCTCCAATAGTTCTATTTTATTTTCTATTTTTTTGGATCTTGTCTTCAAGAGATGTGAATTTATTTTCCAACATGGCTTCTAACTCTGTTTGTAGCTTGACTTCTCTTTCTTCTCTACGTTTCTTTAAAGACTCTATATACTCATAAAGGCTCTGTAGAGTAACTGTGCTAGGTCTACCTTTGGTAATTTTTGATAGCTATGGTGAATTATTCATACCTGAAAATATATGAGAAGACATGTATTAGAAAAAGATAAGGAATGAGTGCACCTGATATTCGCAAACCGGACCACAGAACGCACGTGCCCCAGATTGGATTGAACCGCAACCAGTAGAATGGATTGGATCTGGAAAGATGAATGGATGAGACTGCAAAGATTGGAAAAGTATTTGGAAAAATCGCACCACAGACCTGATTAGCAGACCCAACATAAGATTTTTTATAAAACCAGTTTTCGAACCACAGATATGATTGAACCATAGACCCGAATCGATGGAAGTGCAGACCTGAATCCTTGTTATTCTTCGCAAAGATGGCACCACAAACCGGCACCACTTCATATCCAAGTCATAAGACTTCTACAACACAAATGCGAGCCCATGTCGAGGTGCATCTGATATCATTAAACCAGACTGCACGTGCCCCAGATTGGATCGAGTCGCCCATTGACTGGATTAGATCTGTAGGAATATATTGAGTGTGGAGATTCAACGAACCACTGAGACCACAGATTATTCAACGGAAGACCCACACCGCAGATAATGATCAAGATTAATAATGAACCACCAAGACCACCGAGACCACAGAGAACCACCGCACGGTTGACAAGATTAATATGCACTAGTTTCAATATTTAGTTAATGAACCACAAATACGTCATTCACATTCACAAAGGATTAAGAGCCGTAGATATTAAGGTTCGTGACATAGAATCATTTAATATAATCAAGTTCTGCAGAGATTAGGGTTCGCCGTAGAGATCTACGAATACACCAGCAGATTATTCGATGAACCTCCCAGACCATAGATATTGGTAAAGATTATTCAATGGACCACCAAGACCGTAGAGAACCACCACACCGCATCCCTTCTTAACCTTAATATTTTAAATTCTCAAACCTCGAATTTTAAGTTAAACTCTTTTCGATATACATACAATATATATTAAATAATATATATATATATATATAATATATATATATATATATATATATATATATATATATATAATATATTATATATATTATATTATATATATATATTATATATATAATTGTATATTATAAATTTTTGTTAATATTTAAATAGTTATAACTCAAACTATAATATAATCCAAATATAAAATAATAATAATATTTTTATTATTTATAATAATTATTTATCTCTCACTAATATTGTGAACAATTGTAATATTTTTATTGATATAATTGTTAATATATTGCATATATTTTACTTAAAATATAATAAAACATCATCTATTATGTATAGATTATACATTAAACTAAAAAATATTATACTATTATTTACAAATAATAATACTATAATAAATTGAAGGGATTATAAATATTATAAACTCAAAGGACAAGAAAAATCCAACAAACTAATATTTTAAATCAAAAGGATTAATAAACTCTAGGAATTAGTATTTTACACCCAAATAATCAATAAACCCAAGGGATTAAATTATAAACCCAGCCAATATTATAAACTCATGGCACAAATAAACCCAAGGTTTAATATTATAAACCCAAAGAATTAGTAAACACAAGATACTAAAGTTATAAATCCAAGGGATCAACAAACTCAACATATCAATATTTAAAATAGAAGGGATTAATAAACCCCGGGAATTACTTAAACCCAAGAGATTAGTAAACACACTTGACTATTAATATTATAAACCCAAGGTATAAATATCATAAACCTAAGGGATCAACAAACCTAAGACATCAATATTAAAAACCCAATGGATTAATAAACCGTAGGAATTAATATTTTAAATTATAAACCCAAGGACTTAGTAAACCCAAGGGGTAAATATTATAAACCTAAGGGATAAATATACCTAAGGGGTAAATATACCTAAGGGATATTTTTTTTTTTTTTCTAATTTAGTCTACTTCTATATTCATACAAAAAAATTACAACAAGGGCACTGCCTCGAAAGTTCAAGCCAAGTGATTGGCAGAAAACAAAAGCTTGACTACCTGATTATGGAACCAGGGCTGAGACCTTACATCAGAGTAGTGATTACCAGGGGACATTGAACAAAACAGAGGGACTCGAAGCCTTGACTCATAACATAACTGATAATAACATAAACAGAAACAAACTTCGACCTGAAACATTGACGGAGGCCCGTGACAGGCATGAACACTGAGAATCAAAATGAGAGAGGACTTCGGCATCAGAAAAATGAGAGTCAAAAAACCAGAGGTGTTGACTGGTTCAATATGCATCAGAGGTTGTCGGTTGTTCCTCCACAATTCTGCATCCCCATCGTCCTGAATACGAGGAATCAGAAGAGTGATCCACAGAACTAGAGGGCTCTCCTCTCACACGCTCGCTTGGGCTAGCATTGGTGCCAGTGTGCATCGTAGGCGTGCCTCCTGAGACATGGCGCTGGGTTGCAGTTTGACTGGCCTGCCTCTGTTCTATAGGAACTGCCTGATGGGAAGCTCCTGAAACCGGTGCATTTTCACATTTTTCGACCGTCACCGAGACAATGAAGGTGGAGTTGGCCAGAGAACAAGGAATGCGATAGCAGGCCGTGGGATGCGTAGTGTGTCTGCAATCTCCGCCTCTGTCTTGGCCCCTACCTCTGCCTCTGCCGCGTCTGGTCTCGGGATGGATCGTGGCGTCACCAGAGGGCTCCTGAGAAGTGGAAGGGGGCCGATTCGAGGCTCGCCCCCGCAAACCACCACGTCGGCTAACCAGACGCATCCTCTCTCTAGGCATCTTGAAGGGATGAGGACTGCTGCACAAAGAGTAGAGTGCGAAGAAAGAGCAGAGAGGCGGATACTCCCGGAAAGTCGAGGACCGAACCAAAATGGAGCTGTGCACACTGAGAGCCAGAACAAAATATTGCTCGAAGACTGTAAAAGCAAACCTATCACAACAGAGACAGAATACCCCGAAATGGCGGATGACATGCCCCAGAACCAACAGATAGCAGGAGAACAGGCGATCTCACCGAGAGACGCTATGGACATCAACTCTGTAGACCAAGCCGAACTCCATCACACTAAGAACCTTGAGCTTGGGCAGCAGCTTGAATGCTACCATAAATGCCCCTGTGCGGAGCCGCCTGGCCATCTTGGAGCTGGTACATTTGGCGCGGTAGGGCTGCCACCTGCCCTCTTCGCACGCTATCTGTAGACTATCCTGACTGTCATTCACCCGCATCTGGGAACCTAAGGGATAAATATTATAAACCTAAGGGATCTATATTAAAAACTCAAGGGATTAATAAACCCATTGAATTAATATTTTAAACTCTAAGGATTAATAAACCCATGGAATTATAAATATTAAAACCCAAGGGATTAAATTATAAACCCAATGAATTATTAATTTATAAACCTAAAGGACTAATAAACCCAAGATTTTAATATTATAAACCTGAGGGATCAATATTAAAAAATAAATGATTAATAAAACCTAAGAATTAACATTTTAAATCCAAAGGATTAATACACACACATGAATATTAATATTATAAACCTAAGAGTTTAATATTATAAACCCAATCAATTAATAAAGACAAGTGATAAATGTAACATAAAGGATAAACAAACCCAAGGAATCAATATTAAAAACACAAGACATTAATAAATCTTAGGAATTAACATTTTAAACCCAAGGAATTAATAAACCCATGGGATTATAAATATTATAAACCTAGTGGATTAGTAAACCCAAGGGATAAATATTATAAATCTAAGGGATCAAAAAGACAAGGGATCAATATTAAAAGCCTAAGGGATTGATATACCCTAGGACTTAATATTTTAAACTAAAGGGATTATTAATATTATAAACCTAGTGGATTAGTAAACCCAAGGGATAAATATTATATATCTAAGGGATCAACAAAGCCAAGGGATCAATATTCAAAGTCTAGGGGATTGATAAACCCTAGGACTTCATATTTTAAACTAAGGGGATTATTAATATTATAAACCCAACAGATTAATATTATAAATACAAGGAAATAGTAAACCAAAAGGATTAAATATTATAAACCTAAAGGATCAACAAACCCAAGATATCAATATCAAAAATCCCCAAGGGATTAGTAAACCCTAAGAACTTATATTTTAAACTCAATGAATTAATAAACCCTAGGGATTATTAATATTAATAACCCAAGGGATTAAGTTATGAACCCATGGAATTATAAATATTATAAACTGAAGGGACTAATATACCAAAGGGTTTAATATTATAAACTAAGGAATGAGTAAAGCAAAAGGATAAATACTATAAACCCAAGGGATAACTATTATAAACCTAAGGGATCAACAAACCCAATCGATCAATATTAAAAATCCAAGGGATTAATAAACCCTATGAGTTAATATTTTAAACTCAAGGGATTAATAAAGCCAAGGGTTTAATATTATAAACCTACCAAAATTAGTAAACTCAATGAATAAATATTATAAACATAATGGTGTAATATTACAAACTCAAGGGATTAATAAACCCATGGGATTATTAATATTATAAATCCAAAATATTAGTAAACCCAAGGGATAAATTTTACAAACCTAAGGTATCAACAAACCCAAGGGATTAAATATTATAAACCTAAGGGATGAACAAACCCAATGGATCAATATTAAAAACCCAAGGGATTAAGAAACCCTAGGAATTAATATTTCAAAATCAAGGGAATAATAAGCCCAAGGTATTATTCATATTATAAACCCAAGGGATTAAGTTGTAAACCCATGGAATTATAAATATTATAAACCCAAGGGACTAATAAACGCAAGGGTTTAATATTATAAAACCAAGGAATCAGTAAACTGAAAGGATAAATACTTTAAACCTAATGGATAAATATTATAAACCTAAGGGATCAACAAACCCAAGCGATCAATATTAAAAACCCAAGGGATTAATAAACCCTAGGAATTAATAAACCCAACGAATTAATAAACCGAAGCGATAAACATCAAAAGCCTAAGGGAATAATATTAGACCATAGGACTAATACTTAACTCTTAATATTAAGGTTTAATAAACATAAGAGATTAATATTACCAACCCAAAGAATTAGAAAGTTCAAGGTATGAATGTTATAAACACTAAGGTATTATGAACCTAAGGGAATAATATTAAATTGAAGTGATTAATATTATAAACCCGAAGTATATAAACCCTAAGATAAATATTATAAACCCTAAAATAAACATGGTTTACCATAGTCCATTTTCATATTGAGACAACTTTTGCCACAATGTGACATTCAACCATGGTTGATTTTTATATTGAGAAAATATTTGTCACAATGTGACATTGGACAATGGTTGACCATGGTTGAACATGATTATAAACACAAGGGATTCATATTAAACTCATAGATTAATATTACAAACACTATGAATAATTTTATACCCTAGGAATATGAACCCTTAGATTAGTAAACCCAACAGATTGATATTACAAACCCAAGGAAATAATAAACCCAAGGGATTAATACTAAAATCCAAGGGATTAATATTATAAAAACTAGGTATATAAACCCTTAGATAAATACTACAAACCTCGAAATAAACATGGTCAATCATGGTTTAGCATGGTTGATTTTAACATTTAGACAATCTTTGTTAGAATGTGACGTTGAACCAAGGATGAATATGTTTGGGCATGGTTAATTTTCATATTGAGATAATATTTGTCACAATGTGACATTGGACAATCGTTGACGATGACCAGACATTGTTGACGATGGTTGACAATGGTTGACCATGGATGCTTTTCATATTGTGACAATCTTTGTCATAATGTGATATTTGACCATGGTTGATATTTATATTAAGAAAATATTCACCACAATGCCACATTGGACCATGGTTGACCATGATTCACAATGGTTGATTTTGATATTAAGACAATCTTTCTCACAATGTGAGATTGGGCTATGGTTGACCAAGATTATAAATGCATGCGATTTATATTAAACCATAGAAATATGAATATTAAAAGTAAGAAATTGATATTGCACCCATCATTATAAACACAATAAATTTATAAACACAAGGGTTAACCATCATTATAAACCCAAGGGATTTATATTTCACCCAAGGATTGATATTATAAACCCTACGAATATGAACCCTTGGATTAATAAAGGTAAGGGATTGATATTATAAACCCAATATAGTAATAAATCGAATGAATAAATACTAAAAATCCAAGGGATTATAAATCTAAGGGAATAATATTAATCCCAATGGATTAATAATATAAATCCAAGTTGTTTAAACCCCAAGGTAAGTATTATAAACACACAAAAAAACATGGTTGACCATGCTTAAAGGTCGTGACTATGTTTATGAGATTGTGCTGTCCAATATATTCCTGTCACAATGTGACAATGTAATATTGCAACAATGTTTATCACAACGTGAGAATGTTTGAAACATTGCAATGTTTGTTAGGTTGGTATATTTGTCGCGTGCCTTCACCAAATTCACCATGGTTGAATATGGTTTGACTAATTTAATCATGTTTGTCCATATTTAAACCCAAGGTTTATAATATTAAACCCAACAGTTTACTAATATTATAATACCAACCAATTAGTACGTCCAAGGGAAAAAATTTATAAGCCTAATGTAACAATAAAACTAAGGAATCAATAAACCAAAGGGATAAATTAAAAACCCAAGGCATTTGTAAACACTCAGAATTAATATTGTAAACTCAATTGATTAATAAACTCAAGGAATTAGTAAACCTAAGCGATCTATATTATAAACACAAGGGATAAATATTATACTTAATGGATTAATAAACCTAAGGGATAAATATTATAAACCCAAGAGATTAATAAACGAAGGAATTAATAAACCCATGGGTTTAATATTATAAACCAAAGGAATTAGTAAATGAAAGGAATAAATATTATAAACCTAAGGGACCAACGAACACAAGAGATTAATATTAAAAACACAAGGGATTAATAAATCCTAGGAATTAATATTTTAAACCCAAAAGATTGATAAAACCACATGATTATTACTATTATAAACCTAATGGATCAATAAACCCTAGGAACTATTAATATTATAAACCTCACAAATTAATAAACCGAAGTGATAAACATAAAAAACCTAAGGTATTAATATTAAACCATAGGACTAATATTTAACCCTTAATATTAAAGTTTAATAAGCATAAGAGATTAATATTACCAACCTAATGAATCAGAAAAGTCAAGGGATTAATGTTATAAGCCCTAAGGTATTCTAAACCCTAGGGAATAATATTAAACTGAAGGGATTAATATTATAAACCCAATGTATATAAACTCTAAGATAAATATTATAAACCCTAAAATAAACATGGTTGACTATGGTCCATTTTCATATTGAGACAACATTTGTCGCAATTTGACATTGCACCATGGTTGATTTTCATATTGAGAAAATATTTGTCACAATGTGACGTTGGACAATGGTTGACCATGATTATAAACACAAGGGATTTATATTAAACTCAAGGATTAATATTACAAACACTATGAATAAATATATATGCTAGGAATATGAACCCTTATACTAGTAAACCCAATAGATTAATGTTATAAACCCAAGGAAATAATAAAACCAAGGGATTAATACTAAAAAATGAAGGGTTTGTAAACCCAACGAAATAATATTAAACCTAAGGGATTAATATTATAAACCCCAAGTATATAAACCATTAGATAAATACTATAAACTGTGAAATAAACATGGTCGACCAGGGTTTAGCATGGATGATTTTAGCATTCAGAAAATCTTTGTTAGAATGTGACATTGTACCAAGGATGACTGTGTTTGGCCATGGTTGATTTTCATATTGAGATAATCTTTGTCATAATGTGACATTCGACAAAGGTTGACCATGATCGGCCATCGTTGATGACGGTTGACAATAGTTGACCATGGATAATTTTCATATTGTGAAAATCTTTGTCATAATGTGACATTCGACCATGGTTGATATTTATATTATGACAATATTTGCCACAATGCGGCATTGGACCATGGTTGACCATGATTTACAATGGTTGATTTTCATATTGAGAGAATCTTTGTCATAATGTGGGATTGGACCATGGTTGCCTAAGATTATAAATGCATTGGATTTATATTAAACCATAGGAATATGAATATTATAAACCCTATGAATAATATTATACCCTAGGAATATGAACCCTTATATTAATAAAAGTAAGAAATTGATATTGCACCCATCATTATAAACACAAACAATTTATAAACCCACAAGGGTTGTCCATTATTATAAACCCGAGGGATTTATATTACACCCAAGGATTGATATTATAAACCCTAGAATATGAACCCTTGGATTAATAAACACAAGGCATTGATATTATAAACCTAAGATAGTAATAAACCAAACTAATAAATACTAAAAACCCAAGGGAATAATATTAACCCCAATGGAATAATAATATAAAACCAAGTTGTTTAAACCCCAAGATAAATACTTTAAACCCAAAAAAAAACATGGTTGACCATGCTTAACTGTCGTGAGAATGTTTGTGAGATTGTGACACCCAATATATTTTAACAATGTTATATTGCAATAATGTTTATCATAATGTGACAATATTTGACACATTGTGATGTTTGTTAGATTGGTACATTTGTCACATGGCTTCACCAAGTTCACCATTGTTGAATATGGTTTATAAACCTATATTATTATTAATTTATATCTATTTATAAATTATTAATATAAATTTATAATCATTTCAGGATGATTATATTATTACATAATGGATCAATAAACCCTAGGGATTGTTAATATTATAAACCCAAAATATTAATAAACCAAAGCGGAAAACATAAAAAACCCAAGGGATTGATAGTAAACCATAGGACTAATATTTAAACCTTAGTATTAAGGTTTAATAAACATAAGAGATTAATATTACCAACCCAATGAATCAAGAAACTTAAAGGATTAATGTTATAAACCCTAAGGTACTATAAACCCATGGGAAAAATATTAAATCAAAGGCATTAATATTATAAACCTGATGTATATAAACCAAACCCTAAAATAAACATGGTTGACCATGGTCCATTTTCATATTGAGACAACCTTTGTCACAATGCAATGTTGCACCATGGTTGATTTGCATATTGAGAAAATATTTGTCACAATGTAACATTGGACGATGGCTGACCATGATTATAAACACAAGGGCTTTATATTCAACCCAAGGATTAATATTAAAAACACTATGAATAACTATATACTCTAGGAATATCAACCCTTAGATTAGTAAACCTAATAGATTGATATTATAAACCCAAGGAAATAATAAACCCAAGGGATTAATACTAAAAAACCAAGGGTTTATAAACCCAAGGGAATAATATTAAACCTAAGGGATTAATATTATAAACCCTAGGTATATAAATATCATAAACTGTGAAATAAACACGGTCGACCATGGTTTAGAATGGTTGATTTCAGCATTCAGACAATCTTTGTTAGAATGCGACGTTCAACCAAGGATGACCATGTTTGGCCATAGTTGATTTTCATATTGAGATAATCTTTGTCACAAACTCACATTGGACAAAGGTTGACCACGATCGACCATTGTTGATGATGGTTGACAATAGTTGACCATGGATGATTTTCATATTGTGACAATCTTTGTCATAATGTGACATTCGACCATGGTTGATATTTATGTTAAGCCAATCTTCGTTACAATGCGACATTGGACCATGGTTGACCATGATTCACAATGGTTGATTTTCATATTGAGACAATCTTTGTCATAATGTGAGATTGGACCATGGTTGACCAAGATTATAAACGCATTGGATTTATATTAAACCGTAGGAATATGAATATTATAAACCCTATGAATAATATTATATTGTAGGAATATGAACCTTTAGATTACTAAAAGTAAGAAATTGATATTGCACTCATCATTGTAAACAAAAGCAATTTATAAACCCAAGTGTTGACCATCATTATAAACCCGAGGAATTTATATTGCACACAAGGATTAATATTATAAACCCAAGGTAGTAATAAACTGAACTAATAAATACTAAAAACCCAAGGGATTATAAACCCAAGGGAATAATATTAACCCCAATGGATTAATAATATAAACCCAAGCTATTTAAACCCTGAGATAGATATTAAAAAAAAAAAACATGGTTGAAAATGCTTAACTATCGCGACAATGTTTATCAGATTTTGATGCCCAATATATTTATGTCACAATGCGACATTGCAACAATGTTTATCATAATGTGACAATATTTGACACATTGCAATGTTTGTTTGATTGGTACATTTGTCACATGGCTTCACCAAGTTCACCATGGTTGAATATGGTTTGGCTAATTTAACCATGTTTAACGATATTTTTTGATGATAAGAGTATGCTTATCTATATTGGTAATGGAAGGCTATAGTTGACCATGTTTTACCATGGTGGCCTAGTTAACGATATTAACTATGGTTGGTCATGTTGACCAGGGGTTCACTGTGCTTTTTAAATGTTGATTATGGTAATTATGATTGACCAAATTTGACAATGGTTTACCTAGGTTTCCCATGGTTGAACATGACTGACCATAATTGACGAAGGTCAACAATGGTTGAACGTTGAATTTTCAAAAAACATATGGCAATTGATAATGTTATGGATGAGTTTCACTAACTTGGTACAATATTTAGAAAAAGTTGTGAATTGTAGGATATCTCATGACAATTTAGTGGCCACTTAATTCTCATCAAGGTTTGAACGATGATTGAGGAGCCACCCTATACTAACTCTCCTAACTCCATTAGATCCCTTTAAACACTTCACTAATTTTAAGTTTAATAAAATGCTTTCATGAAGTTAACCATATTAATAAACAAATTTACATCATCTTATTATTTCTTTCTATTTAATTTCCTTTTTTCAAATACTTCAAATTTATTAAAATTATATGTAATATGTTTTTTAAATTTATCCAAATAATATTACATGCAATACTATAAAATGAATACTAA
>APFE030899734.1:9794-54547 GCA_000404065.3 Pinus taeda
CAAAGCATTGTTAGATTCATTAAATTTATTTTAAGTTGATCTTGCTTAACAATTTGCCTTTCAGGTTCACCGCGTGATTTGTATATAATTCCTAAAATGTAGTCTAAGATGAAACAAACGTTTAATCTTCTTTCGGCAATGAAAATCCTAGCTACTAAGGGAAGAAAGTTAAGAATCTTTCTGCAAAGAGCACAGAGCACACGCTAAATGCACTGTCCTAAATCAAACCAAGTAGTCGAAATGCAAATGCACATGCATGTATTTGTTTTCAGCCTTCTTAAAATGTATGAATGATGATAAGAAATCTATGTGCAAATCTGAATTATTTTCAAAGCGACAGTACTCAACAAATTTCTTTTCAAAATGAAGTGAAGGTAGGAGAGACACTTTGCGATTTCGAAATGAAAATTGCTTTTCGACACTTTAAAAACTATTAATTGAAATCATATGCAATAGTAACTGTATAATCGGCTATCAAGAACAATGGGTTTGTCTTCTAAAAATGAAAATGACAGCTACGACACTTTCAGATCCAGAAACGACAGCTCGACTATGCTACTTTTTTGCAAAAGAGAACTAAAAATGGCGCACAATACATAAAAACATTTACAGTTCTTTGCACTTTGGAGGTGGAATAATGTAAGAGAAGGGGGTTTTCACAGAAATACACTGACCACAGATAGCAAAACTCCTAAATAGGACTGAAAATAGTGAGGAAAAACCAAATTCTGAAGGTAAAGTTAACCTTCCCTGAACATCGCACCTGTTACAGAGTGAAACCAGTATGCAGCGCACCTACTGCACTCAAGAAGTGCGATGCATACAGTCTGCGTTGAAGGCAGGGTGCGATGGTACCAGTGCGAGACTTTAAACAAGTTTCCACTTAGAATTTTCAATTCAGTTAAGGGATTTAGGCCGAGTAAGTAATGTTCACTATATGTAAAACACAGGGGTGATCTAAGGAGGTTACTAGAGCCACCACTTAGGGCAATTAGATTGTTTGTAGATCGATTGTTTAATTCATAAACAAAACCCGGAGATAGATTGAAGCAACATTGATCTACTTTGAATTTGTATAACAAATGCAGTTTGAAGGCTAGCTGGCTTCGCTTCAGGCTCTGTCTGTAAGTTTATAAAAGAAACAAAAATCTAGCTTGGCTAACAAACAATCTAGTCGCTCCCCAGTGGAGTCACCATTTTGTTACCGGGAATAGTGTCCACTCAGATGTTGCTATTCCCACTAAGATTGGTGGCTATCTTAGAAACAAACAAGTAAAGTTTACTTTTGCTTTCTTTTATGAAAATAGATAGGAGTGGAAAAAAGGAGACCAACCTTAGTCTTGCGCTCGATTTCCTCTCCTTCCTGATAGAGCCTTGCCACTTCTGCTTTGTCTGCCCAGCTTCAAGGAGCACCTGTGGAATGACAGCAACATACTATTATCGAGGAACAAAGATCTATATTCATAAATAACACAGGACCATATGTGTGTTAACCATACAAATGCATATATAATGAAACATACAAGAATATGGAGGAAAACTAGCTTTATTAAGATGAAAAGTAGCAAGAGGATTACAACCATATGTTCTGACCCAGCGTCATCCTCCAGCAAGAAGGCCCTTCTTCACCTCAAGTAAAGCTTATATCACCCAACACTATGAAATTACACCAGAAAACCAACAACACTTCTCTATAAGATACAAAAATCCCAACCTTTGGATCTCTGTGATGAGGGATCCATATATAGATGATTATAGGGAGGTGAGTCATCTTCTGGGATCTTGATTAGTGTCCTCTCTCTGATAGTTCCTGGTTCTACTTGGAGAATGATGATCTCTTTCTCATCCCCGGTCGAAAACAGAGAGGCAAGTGTCAAAGGGGAAGCTTCTGGAAGATTCCATGATCTTCTACCTCGCATTTTGTCCCTGCCATTTGTCCATTCCCAACCATCGCACCCTACAGAGGAGAAAATCAGTATGCATCGCACCTTGTACATTGGGAAGGTGATATGCATCGCACCCCCTGCATTGAGCTTTCAGTATGGTCCAGTTTTGACCATTTACGAGCAGTTTTCAGTGGAGAACTTCTGGGAGATGATGTAATCAGTTGACCTTGTTCCTTTAGGCAGTGAAGCAACACTTTTAGGGACTTAGGAGCCCTCAGTTTATGGACATTTATGATTGGGGTTGAAGTGCCCAAAAATGTCTATAACACCATGGTATTGAGTAAGGCCTAAGAATATAAAAGGAGGAGGAGATCATTAGGCAAGGGCACTCAGGTATTGAATATCTAATGAAGAGCAAGATCTAGAATACTGGTCATTGAGTTATGGTGCATAGCTAGGTCTAAATCAAGGAGGAACCTGAGTGCTTGATGGGTCAAGATCTTAAGGCTTGAAGAGAAGTATCTTTGCGTGTTTTGATATTTTATAATTGGCACATGTCGTAATCTGTAAATCTGATGATCTGGGTATAACTGATGTCTGAATAGTTGTAAAGATTAAGTCATCTTTTACAGATCTGTACGCAGGTTCAGTATAGCAAAGGTCATATACACATTGGTTTGGCATTCCAAAATAGCATATACATAGGTCTGCCTTCATTTAATAGCATATGAATGCAGGTTTAACACATTGAAGTAGCGTACGTCTCATAAAATATGTTTTAGCTGCTTCTTTTTGCTATTGCAATGTTTTGGGTTCTGGATTGGGTTTTGGTTACTGTTATATTCTAGTTACAACATTTAGAAAAGTGATTGCTTGATTCAGTTTTGGTCGGTACAAAGGAGATTGATTGATGCAGAGATATTTGATGTTTGATTGATGTTATTGATGGATCCAGTCTGAAAATTTATGAAACATGGTCCCTAGAAGAAAAGAGAAGGTTGTAGCCTTCTGTAGGTCAGCACCTACATCCTAGTAAACACATCAGCTAGTACAAGAGCTAAGGAGGTTGTAGCTCCCTTCCAGGAAAAGCTGGATAACAAGAGAAGGTTGTAGCATTCTGCAGGTAGAAGCCCATGTACTGGTATAAGGCTGCACCAGTACAAAATTTGTAAAAAGAAGTTTCTTATTAATGAAAGATAGAGACGATTGCAGTAGGTGGTTTTCAGCCACATTGGGTTTCCACCTTATATCTTGTGTTCATGTGTGTGATTTCCTATTCTGTTTACTATACCTGATTATTGGTTATATGTTTATGATACACAGATTAAAGATCAACTAACTAAATGATAAATTTGCAAGGTATACACTGGTTTCTCTAAACACAGTTGCATATACACACAAGTTTCATTAACATAAGTAGCATATATAAATCAGTTTATGGAAATGAATTATTGTTAAATTGTTAATACTGATTCACCCCCCCTCTCAGTATTATTTCCAACATAAGGCTGAAACAATGATCTACGGAACATCATACAAGTTCCCTCTACTGAACAAATCTATACCTAGGCCATTGTGGGAGATTTGGCATAACTCTTCATTGGAGAATCCAATCTTAATAAGAATTGTGGGGTTAGAAATAATACTCAGAGGGTTACTGTAGGAAGAAATTTCAGACTTGGGAGATCCAAAATTACAGAGATACGTTAGATTCAATATCAAGCTCCTACAAAGTGAAAAAAGGTGTGTAGCTTTTATTAAATTTTTGCATAAGCTTGGTTTGAAAAATTAGTTTGAAGGAATTCAAAGGGCATAGTGAAGCATTATTATCAGTAATTGATGCCCCTAAGAAAGAAAATGGAAACACCTAGTAAGCAACCTGAAAGATCTAGCATGACTCATGAAGAAGAGGAAGAAATGTAACATGATATATCAAAATTACGAGACCAAGTGCAACAAATTTCACTCGCACAAAAAGTAACAGAAAAGAAGATGGATGGTTTAGAGAAAGAGGTAGAAGCTAAGATGGATGGTTTAAAGAAAGGAATGGAATCTAATATGGATGGTTTAAAGAAAGGCATAGAAGCTAAGATGAATGACGTGGAAGTTAATATGGACAGCGTGGAAGCTAAGATGGATGACTTGGAAGCTAAGATGGATGGCGTGGAAGATAAGATGGATGATTTAAAGAAAGGAATGGAAGATTTGAAGACAGATTTGATAAAGGTTCTACAAGAAATGCTTACGAATGGTGAAAGGGTAGTAAAGGAAACTCATGATGAGAACAACATAAGTGTTAATCATGATTTCATAGACTCTAACATTGGATTGAAGAACCACCATGTTCCAAAGATTGATATGAGGAAGTTTGTCGTAAAGGATCCCGAAACATGGATACTATAGATGGAGCAATTTTTTGATTTCCATAATGTGCAAAACACACAAAAGGTACACATTGCAACTTTATATTTGGAACGAAACCAGTTTGTATGGTATCAATGACTTTGCTCTCGTAAAAAAATTGTCCCTTGGGCTATTTTTATGGATGAAATGATAGCACATTATGAGGATACGAAAATAAACACTTTTTTTTAGCTAATTGATAAATATCAAACAAAAGGGTTCAATGATGGAGCACATTGAGGACTTCCAAAAATTGAATATAAGGGTAAAAGATATTCCAGAGGAGCATAAGATTGGTGTGTTCATAGGGACTTTAAAATATAACATCCAACATGAGGTTCGCTTTTGGCAACCAGACTCATTGGAGAAGTTATTCAGGTTGGTAAGAAAAATGGAAAGAAAAATTATATCAACGAGGAAGCTTACCACTCACAATCATAAAGATGTGTTGTTTCCCCTAGCCATCCACAATCTACAAGGTTGACACCACAACAATGTTGGAAATAACACTGAGAGGGGGGGGGGGGTGAATCAGTATTATCAGATCAATAATTTAATTTTCAAAATTGATTTGTATACGCTATTTCAGCTCAGTGAACTAGTGTGTATACGCAACTATACTTTATGAAACCAACGTATATGCAGAGATCTTTTAATTTTCCCAAATTATCATGTATTGAACTTAAATCAGTATATCGGGAATTCATTAGATAGTGCAGTAAAAGAAGAATAAAGCATCACACATAAGCAACACACATGAACACAAAGATATAAGGTGGAAACCCAATGTGGGTGAAAACCACTTGTTGCTATCGTCTCTGTCTTCTTTTAATAATAAGAATTCTATTTCAATTTTTGTACTAGTGTAGTCTTATACCATTACGAAGGCTTCTACCTGTAGAAGGCTACAACCTTCTCTCGTTCTCCAGCTTCTACTGGAAGGGAGATACAACCCCCTAGCTCTTATACTAGTTGATATGTTTAATTAGTATGTAGGCGCCAACCTACAGAAGACTACGACCTTGTCTTTTCTTCCAGGGACCACGTTTCATAAATTTTCAGACTGGATCCATCAACAACATCATTCAATCACCAAATATATTTGTATCAACCAATCACCTTTTGAACCAACCATAGCCGAATCAATCCTTCATTTAGACCACCCTCAATCTGATCATATAGAATACTGTCACCAGAATACAGTAACCAGAACCCAAAGCAGAACCCAGAACTCTGCAATAGTACAGAGAAACAACTGAAATGTATTTTATAAGGTATACGCTACTTCCATGTGTCGAACCTGCATGTACACATGCTTTTCTCAAAGCCAACCAATGTATACATCTACAAATATAAATTCAGAGTTCTACAACTATTCCAGACTTTAGTTATACCCATATCATATCATTTACAGAGTAATATATGTGTCAGTATTCAAATCTAGAATATACATGAGAAAAGCCACATAATGATAGTTCATTTTATGCCTTAAGTTCTCGATCCATAATTAGATCTGATCTCTCATCATCAGCTAAGGTTCATCCTTGGTTTAGATCCATCAATGCACCATAACTCAATAACTTGCATACTAGATCTCACACTTCATCATATATTCGATACTTGCACACATTGGCCTAATGATCTTCTCCTCCTTTTATAGTTTTAGGAATTTCTCAATACCATGGACCAAAATCACTTAGGACCAATACCTTGGACCAATTACCTAGGGTTAATACCTCGGACCAGATACCTTGGACCAATACCATGGATCAAAATACCATGGACCAAATACTTCGGACCAAAATTTAGTTTTCCAAGGTATACACACTTTTCCTTTTGTGAAAGTGCATGTGTACGTATATGCCACTTGTATATAGTGAACTTGCGTGTATATGTTGCTTGGTCAATGGTGAACCTGTGTATACATCTCTTTCTTCATTCTATGAAGACTAATCTGTAATTCTTTGCTGTTTACCTACTATACTGTGATCTTTCATTTGAGTGAGTTGCCTTCTGAACTGATTCCTTGAAGATGCCCTGCATTTCATCACATCTATAAACACTAATGTCATGTATTCTGTCACATCTGATATCTCTTTTGTAGATTCATCTAGTTACCATATATAAGTGAGTTGTTATGCTACAAGTGGGTTTCCATCAAGTACAACACATACATCATAATGCTAACAATCTCCCCCTTTGGACTTGATGGCAACAACCACACCAAGTCACTCTCCCCCTTTGACATCAAGGGCAAAGGGTCATGCTCCCCCTGAGTGCATGTTGAATTCTTTGATATGCTGAAGTGTTCTGATTGAGCTCCCATGATCGAGTCCATGCTCCATCTGAGCATAAGAAAAGTCTGCAAAAAGGTGTTCTAAAAGAAAAACATGACTCTATACATACATCACAAATGACCTTCCTATCACCAATGACTCATACATATATCCATCTCCCAACCAAGTGGGGATATACCAAATTTGACTCATCCACCCAACCAAGTGGGGATATATCAATTGTTTATACATGTAAAAAACAATAAACATTACATCATCCATCCCATGCATAGTGGGGTTACAAATTAGCTCTTTTCATGATTGTTACATTAAAAGATATACATGACTTATATAACAAAGAACAAATATTTTAAAACAAGGCCATGATAGTCATCAAAAACTATCATATGATCTGGACCATCAACATCATCTGTCAACGACATCCAAACCAACAACCTGTATATGTCCATCATTAGTTCCCAAAATATCATCAACCATGTTCTCCCCCTAAACTTGTTCCACCTGTTCACTGTCAAATTTGATCTTTGCATATGTCAGTAAGAGATATCAAAGCATCATCATCAATCCGATATACATCAAGCTATCAACAAATTTATGAGGACCAATATATTTCCACATGTTATCAACAGATTGAAACCATCATCAAACATAGCAGATAATTGGAAAAACCATAACATACCCCTTTTTTCTGAGTCTGGCCAATAGAAACCCGCATATGTACGCAACTACACTTTATGAAACTCGCGTATAACCACTTTCTCTGAAGAAAATAGGTTTTAACAACAAGATGATGCAACAACTACTCCCAACTTTTCCCTGATATATTCAAATGTCTCCCTGGGTAGTGGTTTGGTGAATATATCAGCAACCTATTCTTTGGAGGGAAAATGCTCAAATTTTACTTTTTGTTCAAGCACTTTTTCACGTAGAAAATGATATTTGATGGGTATGTGCTTGGTCTTGGAGTGCATGATTGGATTCTTTGAAATACTGATGGCACTTGTATTATCACATAGAATGGAGATGGGTGGAGTACATGTGATCTAAATGTCTTGTAAGGTTTGAATCATCCAAAGTAGTTGTGTGCAACAAGATGCATCAACCACATATTCTGATTCAGTTGTAGATAATGCAATTGAACTTTGTTTATTGCTAAACCAAGACACTAACCTGGAACCCATATAAAATTCACCCCCGCTAGTGCTTTTTCTGTCATCAACACTTCCTCCCCAATATGCATCTATATATGCATGAAGTGTAATATCTGTATCGCTAGGATACCATAAACCAAAGTTCTATGTTCCTTGAAGATATTTTAAAATCCTTTTGACTGCCTGAAGGTGTGATTCCTTTGGATTTGCTTGGAATCTTCCAACTATTCCCACTGCATGCATGATGTCCAGTTGGGTACCTGTTAGATAAAGCAGACTGCCAATCATGGATCTGTAAGTTGGTTGATGTATTGCTGTTGATTCATCATTTGAGCTAAGATTGCATCCTGTTACCATTGGGGTACACACTGGTTTAGAATCTTCCATGCCGTACTTTTTCAGGATCTGTTTGAGATATTTGGTTTGTGAGAGAAAAATACCATCTTTATTTTGTTGAAATTGTAGACCAAGAAAATAGGTAAGCTCACCAAGAAAGGACATTTCAAATTCATGTTGCATTACTAAAGCAAAATTTTGACTCATGGATTCTTCATTGCTACCAAAAATGATATCATCAACAGACACAAAAATTATTAGCAATTTATCAGTGTCCATCTTTGTATATAGATTGCTATCTGTTGACCCCTTTGAAAAACCCTGTTGGTGGAGATATTTGTCAAGATGGTAATACCATGCCCTTGGAGCCTGTTTTAGACCATAGAGAGATTTTCTGATTTTTCTTACAAGTTTTTCATAATTTCCAAGAATGAATCCCTCTGGTTGTTCAATATAGACTTCTTCTTCTAAGTCTCCATTAAGAAAAGCATATTTTACATCCATTTGGTATACTTTGAATTTTTGAAAACTAGAAAGAGTAAGAAACATTCTTATGGCTTCAAGTCTAGCAACATGTGCAAAAATTTCTTCAAAATTTATACCTTCTTGTTGAGCATATCCTTTACAAACAAGTCTGGCCTTGTTTCTAATAACTTCTCCATTTTCATTCAACTTGTTTTTGAATATCCATTTAGTTCCTATGATATTCTTCTCATGAGGTCTAGGAACTAATTCCCAAGTATTATTCTTTTAAATTTGCTCAAGTTCTTCATTCATGGCCTTGACCCAACATTCATCTCTGCATGCTTCATTTACATTTTGAGGTTTAGTGGAAGATAGTAATGCTAAATAGCTTGAGGCTTCAGCAATGGTTCTTCTTGTCTGCACACCTACCTCCTTTCCCCTAAAATTTGAGTTTCTAGATGATTTTTCTGAACATACTTGGATGGAGTCTTTTCTTCTATCGTTGTCTCTTCTTCTAGTGCTTCATTGGTTTCTTCTTCAGAATCAATGTGATTTGATGTGGGAAAATGATTGTCATCTTCTTCATTGTCATAATCTTTGGGTTTTATCTGTTTTGGATTTTTGCATGCTTCATCAACCACAATATCAATACTTTCAATAATTTTCCCAAGTATTTTATTATAACATTTATATCATTTAATTTAGGAAGAGTAGCCAAGAATAATAACTTCATCTTCTTTGGGTTCAAACTTACCAAGTTATTCATCAGTCCTTTTGATGTAACATTTTCTTCCAAAAACTTTGAAATATTTTACGGTAGGAGTCTTACCATACCAAAGTTCATGTGGAGTTTGAGTGTTGTTTACTCGAACATTTGCTTGGTTGAGAACAGTGACAGCGGCGAATGCAACTTCACCCCAGAAGGTTGCAGGAGTTCCAGATTCATCTAGAATATCATAAGCCATTTGTCGAACAGTTCTATTCATCCTTTCTACCACTCCATTTTGCTGAGGAGTACTTACAGTGGAGAGCTGGCTTTTTATTCCATGTTCACAAAATCAAAGAATTCATCCGAGGTAAACTCCCCTCCTCAATTAGATCTGGGGAATTTGATTTTTCGATCTGATTCATTTTCAACCAAAGCTTTGAAGGCCTTGAAATTTTCGAATGCTTCATCTTTATGCTTTATAAGACCTATCCAATACATTTTGGAAAGATCATTAGTGAACAATATAAAGTATTCTTCTCCATGAGGTGACTTTTTCCTTGATGGTCCAAATAAATCAGTATGAACAAGTTCAAGAGGCTTACTAGTTGACCCTTCCTTTTCGATAAGTGAGATCTAGTTTTCTTACCGAATTGACATTATTTTCATATAGTATTTTCAGGAATGTTGATATCTGGAATATCATGAACAACATGTAATCTGCATGCTTTTCTTATTTGAGAAAGGCTTAGATGTCCCAATATTATGTGCCATAGCCAATTTTAATCATTTTTGCTTAGATAGCACTGTTGTTGTCCTCCCTTGAACATTTATAGGTTCTTTGGAGTTCTTGTACCTTTGATCATAGTTTCTCCTGTATCAAGCTCACGAACAACACATCCAATTGATTGAAACGCTACTTCATTTCCTTGATCACACATTTGACTCACACTCAACAGGTTATGCTTTAAGCCATCAACATATATAACATTCCCAGCTTTAACTTTTTCTTTCAAGAAAATAGAGCCTTTACCTTTTATGACAACAGGAGTGTCATTTCCAAATGAGACACTCTTTTCCTTTTCTAAGGCATTATATGAGTGTCGTTTTTCTTTGTCACATGTCATGTGTTTTAAGCATCCACTGTCGATGTACCATAGGTTTTCTTCTCCTTCTGCATACAAGGCTATACCACATATTCTTGTTTGCGGTTCTTTCTTTCTCCATATTTTTGGATTTAGTGGAGTTTCCTCCTTTTGAGATATTTGCCGAAATTTACTCCTGCATTCAGATTCTTCATGGCCAAAGTTGTTACAGATTGAGCATTCTATTTCATTTTCAAGAAGAGAAAAGTTATTATAGGAACTTTTCTTGATCCCTGTCACATTACTTTGATTTTGTGCTTCTCTAGTCATGGTGGTTTTGTAAGCAATACATTGAGCAGCTTTGTGTCCAAAATTATGAGATGAGAAACATTGACCATTAAAGAAGTTCCTGCGATTATCGAATATACTAACCTGGTGATTGTAGTTTCTATTGATATTTGTCTTTGTAGAAAATCAAGTACGATTTACCTAAGGTGATTGTGGCTTTTGTTCATTCTTGAAGTAAATTGAGCCTGATTTACCTGGTGATCTGCTTTATGCCTTTGCTGAGGATTGTCAAACTGTTGACTTCTCTTTGTTGCATCAAGATAGCTTTTAGTGGAGGTTGAAGGCTTCTGTGATTGAGATACTTCTTCAATATATCCAAGACCTGTCTTTATAAGAGGATAATGCTACAATTTGATAATTTCATTTAAGGTTTTTGATCTTTTAGCAAATCTAAGATTGAGAGATTTTGTTTTCTCAATATCCTTTCTTAGACCCACAATTTCACATTCTAGTTTTTCATTGTGTTTCTCTCTTTCAGCAAGTTGTTATGTCAAGGTATCTATAGTCATATTCTTTTATTCTAAACAGATTTTGAGTTTAGAGATTTCTTCGTAAAGGTCATCTTCATCTAAAGCATCCAAAAAATCATCATCTTCATAAGCCATCAGAAATCTATAGTCATTACTATTTTCATCTTCATCACTATTTGATAAACCATCGCTATCTTCATGAGTATAGTAGCTCTTTTTATTTACACTTTGTTTTATATTCCATTTTGCATATTCCTTCCCTTTATCATATTTATCTTTACGAGGACATTTGGTAGCATAATTACCAACTCTAATATAGGCAAAACATTTGAAAGGTAGTTTACCTCTAAATCTTCTGGAACCCCGTTGAAGCTTCTTGACAAAGTTTACTTCCTCTTCTTCTTCTGAAATATGTCTTGATTCATTGAGTTCTTCATTTCCTTTTGTTGAAGCTTTAAATGTGGCTTCTCCCATATCTGATGGACCTCCTATCATCTCAAAGGCAGTTAAGATTCCGTGAAGCTGTGTCATAGTTATAGTATGTAGATCCTGCTTTTCTTCTATGCTAGATACTTTTGATTCAAATTTAGTAGATAAGGATCTTAAAACTTTTTCAACTAAGGTAACTTCCTTGATCTCTTCACCCAGATTCTTCATGCAATTAACAACCTCATCTATACGTAAGAAGCAACTAGCTATACTTTCATCATTGTGCATATTGAGAGTTTCATACTGAATTCTGAGAATTTGCAGTTTAGCACGTTTTACTTTAGAGTCTCCTTCATAGCTTAGAACGATTTTGTCCCATATTTCTTTGGCTGATTTGAGCTGCATAACTTTGACAAACTCTGATTGTGGTAGACTTTGCAATAATGTATTGACAACCTTGGCATTGGTTTCATATTGCTTTTTACCTGCCATATCTATAGGAATTGCTGATGGAAATGTATATCCTCCTTCCACAATTTCCTAGACATCTATTCCAAGAGATTGAATATAGGTTGTGGTTCTTACCTTCCAATAAACAAAGTTTCTCCCATCAAATATTGGTGGTCTGATGGATTCCCCACTTTCTTGATTACTCATGATGATGGATCTTCCTTCAAGCGATCAAGCTTCTTCTCAAGGACCTGCTCTGATACCAATTGTTGGAAATAATACTGAGAGGGGGGTGGGGTGAATTAATATTATCAGATCAATAATTTAATTTTCAAAACTGATTTGTATATGCTACTTCAGCTCAATGAACTAGTGTGTATACGCAACTGTACTTAATGAAACCAATGTATATGCAGAGATCTTTTGATTTACCCAAATTATCATGTATTGAACTTAAATCAGTATATCAGGAATTCATTAGACAATGCAGTAAAAGTAGAATAAAGCATCACACATAAGAAACACACATGAACACCAAGATATAAGATGGAAAACCAATGTGGGTGAAAACCATCTGCTGCTATCATCTCTATCTTCTTTTAATAATAAGAAAATTATGTTTACAGTTTTTGTATTGGTGCAGTCTTATACTAGTATATAGGCTTCTACCTGCAAAAGGCTACAACCTTATCTCATTCTCCAGCTTCTACTGGAAGGGAGCTACAACCCCCTTGCTCTTGTACTAGTTGATATGTTTGCTTAGTAAGTAGGAACTGACCTATAGAAGGCTACAACCTTCTCTTTTCTTCCAGGGATCACGTTTCATAAATTTTTCAGCCTGGATCCATCAACAACATCATTCAATCATCAAATATATCTGTATCAACCAATCACCTTTTGAACCAACCATAGCCAAATCAATTGTTCACTTAGAGCACCCATCAATTTGATCATTCAGAATACCGTCACCAGAATACAGTAACCAGAACCCAAACCAGAACCCAGAACTCTGCAATAGTAAAGTGAAATAATTGAAATATATTTTATAAGGTATACTCTACTTCCACGTGTCTAACCTATGCGTACACGCGCTTTGCTCAAAGCCAACCAACGTGTACATCTGCATATATAAATTCAGAGTTCTGCAGCTATTCTAGGCTTTAGTTATACCCAAATCATATCATTTACAGAATAATATATGCGTCAGTATTCAGATCTAGAATATACATGAGCAAAAACACATAATGATAGTTCATTTTCCGCCTTAAGTTCCTGATCCATAATTATATATGATCTCTCATCATCAGCTAAGGTTCATCCTTGGTTTAGATCCAACAATGCACCATAACCCAATAACCTGCATACTAGATCTCACACTTCATTAGATATTCGATACTTGCACACATTGGCCTAATGATCTTCTTCTCCTTTTATAGTTTTATGCCTTTCTCAATACCATGGACCAAAACCACTTAGGGTCAATACCTTGGACCAAATACCTAGGGTCAATACCTCAGACCAGATACCTTGGACCAAATAATTCAGACCAAAATTTAGTTTTCCAAGGTATACATGCTTTTCCTTCTATGAAAGTGCATGTGTACATATACGTGACTTGTATACAGTGAACTTGCATGTATACACAGCTTGGTCAATGGTGAACCTGCGTATACATCTCTTTCTTCATTCTGTGAAGACTGATCTGTAATTATTTTCTATTTACCTGCTATACTGTGATCTTTCATCTAAGTGAGTTGCCTTCTGAATTGATTCCTTGAAGCCGCCCTGCATTTCATCACATCTGTAAACACTATTGTCATGCATTCTATCACATCATATATCTCTTTTGTAGATTCATCTAGGTACCATATACAAGTGAGTTGTTCTGCTACAAGTGGGTTGCCATCATGTACAACACATACATCATAATGCCAACAAATAATTGGAAGAAAAAGGAGCAAAAGGGCTTTGTTATAGTTGTGATAGCAAATACACTAAAGGTCATAAGTGTGCCGAGAAGAAATTATTTTACATAGATTGTGAAGAGGAGGAAGAAAAGGAACAAGAAACATCAAAAGAAGAGGAGATACACTAGGAACAAACCTTAGAAAAGGAAGAAATGAATCCGACCATATCTTGTAATGCATTGGTTGGAATTACCACTCCTCAAGCTATCAAGATAGAAGGGCATATCAAGAAGAAAAATGTAATAGTGTTAATTGATTCGGGAAGTACCCATAATTTTATTCATTGTAAGATAGCCAAGGAATTGAATTGCTTCCCATATCCAGCACGAGAGTGTCAAGTAATGGTTGCAAGTGGAGGAACCGTAAATTGCCTAGGAAAGTGCCATAATATCAAGATATCCATGGGAGAATATGTATTGAATAGCCCAATGCTTTCCATTCCAATGGGTGGTGCTGATGTTGTACTAGGAGTCCACTGGCTACAATCCTTGGGTATAATAGCTTGCAATTTTCAAGAACTTTTCATGAAATCCTCTTCAGAATGAAAGGAAGTTGAATTAAGGGTTATCATAGGGAAACCAGGAAAGATAATTAGCTCTAACAGAATGACAAAGCTTCTAAAGAAAGAACAACGAGACATAATCACAATTATGTTCACTAGAGGTTCCCACATCGAAATCATCCATTTCTCCAGATCTCCAAAAAGTCTTAGACAATCATTCCAAGGTATTCGAGACTCCCAAAGGCCTCCCACCTATTCATGATCATGGTCATGCTATTAATTTGATTCCAGGAAGTGTTCCTCCAAACATCAAGCCTTACAAATATCCTTATGTCCAAAAGAGTGAAATTGAATGTATGGTTGCAAAAATGCTAGAGGCTGGTATAATTCAACCTAGTTAAAGTTCTTTCTCTAGTCTAAATAGTATTGGTTCACAAAGGATGGATCATGACATGTGTCAGATATAGGAACTCAAAAGCTCACTATTAAAGATAAATTTCCCATTCGTGTCATTGATGAATTATTGGATGAATTGCATGGATCAATTTACTTCACCAAGTTGGATATTCGTTCAGGATGTCATCAAATCAGAATGAAGACTAAAGACATTCCAAAACAAAATCTAGAACTCATGAGGGTCATTATGAATTTTTGGTCATGCCTTTTGGCCTTACTAATGCACCTTCTACATTGCAAGGTTTGATGAATTCCATTTTCAAACCCTTCCTTAGAAAATTTGTGTTAGTATTTTTCGATGATATACTAATATACAACAAGTCTTGGAAGGATCTCCACATGTTGACATGGTGCTAACTATTGGAGGAGAAACAATTATATGCAAAAATCTCCAAATGTTTCTTTGGAGTACAAGAGGTGGAATACTTGGGTCATATTGTATCCCATGAAGGTGTTAAGGTAGACCCTAGCAAAATTAAAACCATTAAGGAATGGAAAATCCCCACATCCATAAAGCATCTACGAGGATTTCTCAGGTTGAAAAGGTATTATCGCAAGTTTGTTAAGAATTATGGGAGAATAGTAGCACCTCTAACAACATTATTGAAGAAAGATGAATTTTCATGGACTCCAGAAGCAACAAAGCCCTTGAACATCTTAAAGAGACAATGTGCCAAGCACTAAGTCTTAGCTACACGAACTTCACAAACCTTTATTGTGGAAGTGATGCCTCAGGAAATGGAATTGGTTTGTTTTAATGCAAGAAGAAAGACCCATTGATTGTGGAAAGTCATGTAATCAAAGAAAGTATTTACCAAAGCTATTTAGAAGAAGGGAATTTGGCAATACTACATGCACTTAAGAAATGTGACCCTACCTAATGGGAACAACTTCAAGTAAAAAAAGATCATGAATAGTCCTAAATAATTTTAAAACAATATTATATTCAGAAGCAAGAAAAATGGGTCACAAAGTTGTGGGTATGACTTGAAATCATCTACAAAAAAGGGAAGCAAAATGTTGTGGTAGATGCACTCTCAAGAAAGGATGAGGATGTGGAAGAATTTCTTTGTGCCATTTCTATTATCCAACGAGATTGGACAAACAAAGTAAGGGATGAATGGAAGAATGACGAGGAAGCGTGGGCACTCATTCAAAAGATACAACAGGATCCCAGTACATCTGATACATTTAGCTAGAAAAATGATTTGTTATGGTACAAGGATTGATTATACCTATGTAAGAATTCCCAACTCAAACAAAAGATTCTTAGAGAATTGCACATCTCTCCTTTAGGAGGGCACTCAGGATTTCTAAAAACCTACCACAGGGTTAAGAAGGTTTTTTTTTGGAATGGCCTTAAATGAGATATTCAAAATTTTGTGGCAGAATGTTTGGTTTGCCAACAAAATAAATTTGAAACAATTAAGACCCCAAGACTATTACAACCTTTATCCATTCCAAGACAATGTTGGGAGGAGGTTTCAATGGATTTTATCGCAGGTTTAACCAAGTTCAAAGGAAAGAGTGTTATCATGGTGGTATTGATAGACTTACCAAGTATGCACACTTTTGTGCATTATCTCATCCATTTAAAGCGAATACAGTTTCTACTGCATTTATGGAAACAATTCAAAAGCTACATGGAAACCCATTTTCACTGGAAATTTTTGGACATAATTATTTTCTTGTCTTGGTACTTAGTTAGCTCATAGCTCATCTTATCATCCTCAATCTGATGGGCAAACTGAGATAGTAAACAAATGTTTGGAAGGATATCTTCGTTGCTTTGTCTCTGACAAATAGACACAATGGGTCAAATGGTTGCCTTTGGCTGAATGGTGGTATAACACTTCCTTCCATACTGCAACAAAAATGACTCCAATTATGACACTTTATGGATATCATCCACCATCCATCACATCATATTTAAGAGAAAAATCTAAGGTTCAAGCAGTGGAAGATCACATCGAGCATCAGCAACAAGTTCTCCAACTCTTAAAGGATAACCTCACATTGGCGCAGAATAGAATTAAACAGCAGGCAGATCAACATTGTAGTTAAAGAAGTTTTAATGTAGGTGATTGGGTATTCCTACGGCTACAACGATATAAACAAATTTCCCTCAAGCAAGCTAAGAATGATAATAAATTATCACCAAAGTATTATGGTCTGTACAAAGTGTTGCAAAAGATTGGTACTATGGCATACAAATTGGAGCTTCCTGCAACTTCCCGAGTGCACCTAGTTTTCCATGTTTCACTATTAAAGAAGGTTATAGGTGACAAGCTTCTAGTTCAAACAATATTTCCAGAACTTGATGAGGAAGGAAAAATCATATTGAAACCGTAGGTAGTCAAAGAAACAAGAACTTGACAGCTACGAAATTGATCAATTTCAAAGTATCTCATTAAGTGGAAGAACTTACCCTTTGAAGATTCCACATGGGAGGATGAGAATTTTATACAGAAGCATCCAAAACTACTCAAGCATTGAGGACAACACTTTTTTGAAGGAGAGGGGCATGTTAGGTCCCTATAATACTAGTGATTCCCCCATTACTATTGTCATTCTATCCCTTATTGTTATTGTTGTGCCCCTATTGTCCCCATATTGTTATTATTGTGCTCCATAGAATACCGCTATTGTCATTTTTGTTCCTTTACATTATTATTGTTAGGTAAACTTGGTTACATTGTGACCCCTTAGACTTCTATATATAGAAAGGAGGTTTTGTAATTTGAATCATCCAAGAATTGTTCATGTTTGTAATGTAAAGGAGGTTTCCCCCTCAAAGAGGTTAAACTCAAAGGAATTTATCTTTCTTTTCTATATTTTTGTGAGCTGGTTTCATAACATGAAAGGCATCCCAATTATTAATGGAACCCGATGGTAATAAAAAGTAACTTGGGAAAAAATGTGACCAGAGAGCTCTGCAACTGCAAGCTTCGGATCCTCCACGAGATACGCCTTTGCGGGCTCTGAAGCTTGCGATTCTCCCAGCTCTCTGTGGCTTCCCCTCCCTGCGAGCCTGCCTGTATCAGTCTTGAATCAGATCTGAGATTATCAGTTGACTTTCTGGCTAGGGTTTAGCCATTGTTGCGTGGCTGCCCCTGTGGTGGCCGGCACCAGGCTAGACCATATGGAGACATAGGGCCAAGATCCACCTTCTGATCCTGTCGTTGATGCTTTTAATCAGCTCCTGGCCGGCTTGCCTCCGAAAAAAAGAAGTGATGCCTCAAAATTCATTAAGAAACTCGATGAAATTCTTGAGATCTCTTTGCCTCCAGATACCCCCATGAAAGTAGCTTTGTCCCTGGCGGATCGTGGACTTATTGGCCAATTCACGGGACTTTGGCCCTCTCCGAAAACTACTGAGAAATGGGTTAACAGGAATTGGGTGCCTCTGATCAATCAAAGTGTTACCTCGTACTTTCTGGGGCAAGGGTATTTTCTTTTCAAATTTACCTCCAAAGAAGACAAAGATCTGATCTTTCGAAATGGGCCTTATTTCATGGGTCCTTAGGGACTCTACCTGAACAAATGGACTTCGGATTTTGACCCGGCAGTCGATGTTCCCAAGGTTGTTCCGGTGTGGGTTCGTCTCCCAAATCTGCCAGTTCACTGTTGGAACTGGGACTCCTTGAAACACATTGGCAACTCCCTCGGGAAATTCATAGATCGGGCAAGCAACAAGGATCGGTACGATTGTGCCAAGATTTGTGTAGAGGTAGATCTAGAGGTGGGTCTACCAGAGATAATCAAAATCAAAGTCAGCAGCTGGTCCCATGTGCAGATCCTGGATTATGAACAATTGACATTCAAATGTAGGAAATGCCACATTTATGGGCATTTTTCCAGAAATTGTCCAACCAATGCAGAGCCAGTGAAAGGGAATGAAGAGGGCTGGAATCAAGTCAAGCGAGCAAGAGCCAACCACAAGGGGCAGAAATAGGGTTGTCCCTCCGGCAAAGGCAATATCCAGGCTAATGCCCAGAGGCACCCTACCAAAAAGGTGCAGGAAAACAAATTTGACCCAGTAAGCCAGCCGACAGAAGGCATACCAGAGGTAGAAACCCAAAAACCAGTCTCTTTAAGTAAAGGCACTCTTCTAGCTTCCCCCAAAGAAGTTGAAAACCCCAAAGGTGTGGCCCTAGAGGATGAGGAAGAAGAGCAGGAAACCGATGAGTTAGAAGAAGAAGGAGAAATAGGAGAGTCCCAAACCTCGATAAGAAGATCTACAAGAGGTCGTAAAAAAGACAAAGAAAAAAGAGAGCAGCAGACCTACAAAGACAAGTTACAGGGAAGCCAACCAACTCTGGAAAAACTGCTAGACTCAAAGCCTAAGATGGTGAAAAATCAGCCCCAAGGCTCCAAGGGAGCCCACCAGAAACATAAATAATGAAGGTCATCTCCTAGAATTGTAGAGGTATGGGGAGCAAAGTCAAGGAAGAAGCCATAATAAATCTAATAAGAACAGAAGCTCCAGACATACTTGTCATCCAGGAGACCAATCTGGAAGACAAAGTCTTCCTGCAAGAAAGCAAAAATCTGTGGCCCAAAAGTGAAGCAAGAGCAATCTCAGCTAGGGGTGCCTTGGGAGGGATTGGTACACTATGGAACTCCAATAAATATGCACTCATCTTTGAAGCGAGCAACACTCATTGGTTGTTGCTAAAAATGTAGAATCTTGACACAAAGGAAACCTTTAGCCTCTTCAATGTATATTCTCCAGTTAATATCCGAGAGAAAAAGGACTGCTAGGACACTATAAGATGACAGGCAGACTTGAAAAATCTAGAAAATACAATCATTGCTGGAGACCTCAATCTCACTCTTCACTCGACTAAAAAAGGGGAGGAAGTGTAGTCCGAGATCCGGCAAGAGAATGGGCGGAGGATCTTTTGCAAGATTGGGACTTGCTGGACATCAAGCCCTCATCAGGTAAGTTCTCTTGGTCTAACAAAAGAGTAGGTCCTGGTAACATTGCTGCCAGGCTAGATAGATTTTTCATTCAAAGCTATTTCCTATTACTTGGTCTAGAACCCAGAATGCACATTCTTGCTAGCAGCATCTCGGATCATAAGCCTGCAAAGCTAGAGCTTCTTGCCCATCTAGATCTGGGCCCTATCCCCTTTCGATTTAGTCCTCTTTGGGTAAAGGAGCCTCTTTTCATGCAAATAGTCAAAGAATGTTGGAGCCAGCCTGTCAAAAGTTCACCCTTCTTCATTTGGGAGGAAAAGCTCAGAAGGGTTAAAAGAGTTCTAAAACGCTGGGCCAAAACCCTGTCCAATCCTGCAACAGAAAGGGAAGCCATCAAAGTCACTCTTACCTCTCATCAAATACCATGGAGAGTGTTACAATCACAGAGGAGATGATAGATCAAGAAACTCAACTGCAACAAAGATATCATAAGGCCTGCTTATCTGAACAACAATATTGGAGATTAAAATCTCGAAACCTTTGGCTTAAAGCAGGGGACAGGAACACGAGTTTCTTTCATAAGCAAGCCCAGGCCAGGAAATGCTTTAACACTATCTCTGAGATCAAGGAAGATAATGACACGCAAAAGGAATTCACAGACATTAAGAAAGCAACCTTCTCTCATTTCCAAAATTTGTATAGTGATGAGCAGGAGCCGATCCAACACCAAGAGCTGCTAGACATCATCCCTCAAGTAATCTCTCCTCGTATGAACAAGATTCTAGAGGCCAAAATCACTAAAGAGGAAGTTAAAAAGGCCCTCTTTGACATGGATCCGGACAAGGCCCCGGGGCCAGATGGCTTCTCCGCTAGGTTTCTTCAAGTCTGTTGGTCGATTATTGAAAAGGACCTACTCAAAATGATTCAAAAGTCTCAAAATACTCAGAAAATATGAGGCAGCACAAACTCCGCTTTCTTAGCTCTCATACCAAAGGAAAAAGGTGCCAACAACTTTAGCAGATTCCGCCCGATCTCATTATGCAACACTGGGTACAAATTAATCACCAAGGTCATTGCAAATAGACTAAAGCCTATCCTACCTAGAATTATTCCGGAAAATCAAGGAGGCTTCATCTAGGGAAGGTAGATCGTGGACAACTTCACTCCCATTCAAGAGGCAATACATTCAAGTCTTCTCTGAAAGGAACAAGGTATGGTGATCAAACTCGATTTAGAAAATGCCTTTGATCGATTAAATCATAGATTTCTTTTAAAAGTCATGTGCAAATTTGATTTTGGAGCAAATTTCATAAAATGGATCCGGGCATGCATCTCAGAGCCATGGATTGCCCCTCTTTTAAATGGAAGAGCCACTGAATTTTTTAAAGCCTCGAGAGGACTTAGGCAGGGATGCCCCCTTTCCCCTCTGCTTTTTGTCATCCAAGCCTCTGTCTTCAGCTTTCTATTAGACAAAAAGATGCAAGATCAAGAAATCAAAGGTTTGTGTATTGCCAGAGGGGTCAAAAGCATAAACCATGCCTTATTTGTGGATGACACCTTGCTGTTAGGTAGCGCCACCCTCTCCTCTGCCTCTAAGTTTAAAGATGCTCTGGATGACTTCAGTAAGGCCTCAGGCAGTGCTCTTAACAAGAATAAATGTCACATCTTTAGCTGGAACACCTCGCTCAGGATTCTCTCTGCCATATCTAGATGCTTGGGCTTTGCAACCTCTTCCTCCTGGACCTCTTTTAAATATTTGGGTCTCCCTGTTTTTCATAAGAGACTTACAATCAAAGACTAGTACGCCCATCTCAAAAAATTCAAGTCTAGGATCCAAACCTGGGGCTACTGCTGGCTCAACACTATTGGCAAGTCTCTCCTTATAAAATCTGTGCTCTCCAGCCTCCCATTATTCCAATTTGCTAGACTTCTCGCCTCGGTAACCATTGTTAACAAAATGGATGAGTTCATGTGCAGGTTTTTTTGGAAGGGTGGAAAACATAATGAAAAGAAAATTCCTCTCATCAGCTGGGAAACTATTTCCAAGCTGCTGTGGGAAGGTGGATTAAATTTCAAAAATATATGTCAGCAGAATGTGGTTATGGCAGAAAAGAACATTTGGACGATCATTGCGCCCAAACCTGGATGGGCCCAGCTGGCTCTATGGAAAAAATATTTCAGAGGACCTCATTTAAGCTGTCTAGAGAATGTGATCCAATCGCAGAACTCGCCTTTTCTCAAGCTGTATGCAAAAGTAGGCCCTTTAATCAAAACGAACTCCTTCTGGATCCCTGGAAATGGCAGAAAGATTAACATCTGTACTGACAGAATAATGAATATGGATTCAATTGAAGACATAACTCCCATCAGAGAACTGCACTCCTGGATGGACAAAGAAGGGTTGTGCACACTATGGAATATATCTCTATGGTGTGAATCGGTTTGGGCAGGTTGGAAGCACGTTGAAGTGCCAGACCATCTGCGCAGTGAATGGTCCATGCTGCTAGAACACCTTCATGGCCTGGCACCCATGCAAATGATGAAAAGGGATTTGAAAGGCTGGGGATCGACTGACAGGGGTTACACTGTTGCCATGGGCTACATTAAGCTAAATGAGAGACCTCACATTTCCCCTGATCTAGCACCTTGGCAAGGAGTCTTGCGCATTCCCTCATGGCCCAAGATCGATTTATTTTCTTGGCAACTCTGTCATGGACAAATTCTAACATTTGACATCTTGCAAAGGAAAGGATTTCATGGGCCATCCATATGCTTGTTGTGCAAAGAAAATTCTGAAACAGCTGCTCATTTAATTCTTGAATGCAAGTTCTCCAGGAAAATCTGGCTCTCCTTCATTCAGAATCTAAACCCCAACTTCATGATGCCTTGTTCCACTGTGGAGCTGTTCTCCAATTGGGCAGTCAGATACCCAAGTCCGCCTCCTAAAAACCAGGTAATAAAACAGCATGGGCCATTCTTCCAAAGATTATTTGTTGGCAGATTTGGCTTGAACGCAATAGAAGAATTTTCAGAAACACCAATCAGAACAGCAAGGCTCTAGAAATCAAAATTAAATGCAAAATAAAGGAATTCTTAACTGATATTAAAGACGATACTAATCTCAACCAACAGGATATCACTTGGGGTTCCCTCCTCAACTTGCAATTTCATCCAGCAGTCAGAATCGCCCTCCCTATTAAAAACTGGCAAATAAGAAAATCTGAGGATGACTTTCAAGATTGGCTCAAATCGCACTCAAGGCATTCTCTCTTCTTTGATGGGGCAGCAAAGGGAAATCCGGGCAAAGCTGGTGTAGGAGGTGTTATTGTAAATCCATATGGGGAAAATCCATTCCTTCGGATGGGGGCTTGGACATACAACCAACATTCAAGCTGAGGCTCTGGCCCTCTTTCAAGGCCTCAAGTCCCTCAATGATTTAAATATTGAAGAAGCTAATGTAATCGGTGATTCCCAAATTATTATAAATGCAATGATATCTAATTCCCCAGTGTTGGACCTCAAGCTAGCAAGACTGATATCTAGAATCAAGGGCCTTGGAAAAGGCTTCCAGAAGCTAAACTACTTCCATGTGTTGAGAGCCCTTAATAAAGAGGCGGACAATGAGGCCAATAAAGTTGCTCTCCTCTCAACAAGGATCAAGCAGAAAGACGAAGAAGAATCATGGGACCCCATCCCTTAATCTGATTTCTGCCATGTTTTACTATTTTCTCTTAAAGAAATTTGTTTATATCTCCAAGTGGGGGAAAATTTCAGAAATCGAAAATATAGAACCTATATCAAGGAAGAAGTCTACAAGTTTTAGAGGCACACTCACTCACAGAAGTGAGCTGCACTAGGAAACAAAAGTCCTCTATGTAATCAGTTTTTTGGCATTTAGGCCAAGAGGAATATAAATACCCCATATCCGTTTCTATCAAAAAATAAAAATAAAAAGTATCATGACTGTGCTGATTCTTGTAAGGTATAAGGGAAAATATTACAACTGCATTTTCTTCCACTACTTCGTTTAGGTTTATGGACAACATAAAATTGTTTATGTGTTCTTAGGCTGGTAAGCCATCATCAAGATTGAACTTTGGTAACCACTTTTCTAGATGGGCTGGCAATGGATATAAGGGTCCTGTCATCCATACAACTCCTAGATTTTTCCATGGCCTTTGTGGGTTTTGAGCCATCGTAGGTATCTGTGTAGATGAAGATGTTCCTCTATTTGAAGGTGATTGGGTAGAGGAGGCTTGTGCTCCAGTACTAGTGTAAACCATGATCTTGAGTTGTGAGGTGTATGGTTGATTTTGTGATGAAGTGGATGGAATGAATGAGGATGTCTAAAGTGATGATAAGAGAACCTCACTATGGGATTCATATTGTGTATTCTTAGCTCTCTTATGGTTTGGTAGAGGGAATTAAAATGGGGGTATCCTAAAATTTTCACTCTGTGCTCTAGTTAACCTTTGAGATGAGGGGAATTGAGAAGAAACACTAGCTTGGGATAACTCAAATTCTTCTTGAGATATTGAAATACCCTATAGCTTATGGATCAAAGACTGGACTTCAGGGGTTTCTATAGAAGAATATTGATTTGACTTCTTTGAAATTACAGTAGTGGTTTCTAAAGGGTTCTTTACAACTTCTCGCTTAGGATCTAGAGATTTGGAATAAGATCGAGAAGTTGGAGGAGATGGTGAGGGAGTTTTACTCTTAGAATGGCCTATTGATTTGAATTTACTTGCCATTCATAGTTAGGCCTTCCTTCTAGTGCAAAAATATTGAAGCCTTCAAAATTGTTGCTACAACATGGGGGAAAACCACCCAGTCTGGACCTTGGTTAGCAACTCCATTTCTTTTTTGTGTAGTGGCTCTGACTAGGGATAATGGGACCAGTTTCCCAGAAAAGATTTGATAGTGTTGGTGGGGTGATATATGATGTAATGGGAGGATGGCTTAGCTAAGCTTAATCTAATATAACTAACAACACATGCATATATCCTAGTTTAACACTATTTAGCTATAAATATACCTAGGAATTAAGTACAATATGTGATCTACAATGATGTCCTACATCAATTGGTAATAAATATCATTCAACTACAATAAGAAGTGAAATCGTTTAACAGTAATAATTTTCGATAAATAGTTAGCCAAAACGATTGTGAAAGATATATTGCATATAAAATTGTTCATGTATTCGGAATAAAGTCAAAGCCAACATCATACAAAAGTGCAATAATGCTAAACTGTAATTCATACTTTCACACATAAAACAACTTAAAGAAAAAGTATTATCTGATACATAAATAAAACAAGATCATAAGATAAAAGTACCATATATGACGAGTCTTGCTCATGTGTCTTAGCAATATTAATCCAATCTCAATCAATCCAACACATTTTAAGAGTACAAAAGTGCATTTCAGTAGAGCATGCTAGATATTTGAAAGAAAATAGATCATGTTCCATTCATTCCATCAGAACCTCCTCAAAAGTACAGAAGTTCAATGTTTCGAAGAATGTTTCTGATAAAATTTCTGGACCCCTCTCTAAATGCATGAGATGGGTTTAAATACTAAACTATAGGTGCTAAAATAGATTATTACAAAAGTAACTGAGAAGGTTTAAACTACCATCCTCAGATCATGTGAAAATAAAACTAAAATAAAAATAAACTCAGTGACTAACTCCTTTGCATTTGATCTTTGAGATTGCAAATATCTGTCATAGGCTTGAGCTGCATTGGTTGGCTGATCGTAGATTTTAACTGCCTAGCAAATATAGCGTTTGTTAGTGCTGACAAATTTTTTTGTGTGGAGGTCGTTAAACATCTGAAGGTCATCCACTGGTTGTATGGTTTTACCAAGAACTACCAGCACACTTCCCAGTTTAGCTTGCTCATCTGTCTGATTACCTCCTTTTCCTTCACTACCTGCCTCCACTACTACTCTAACTCTTTGACATTTGGAAGAAATTCTGGTATGCATTTTGTAACCAGGTTGGCCCCATGTAGATTTTTGTTGATGGCTTCTATTATGTTGTTTTTTGATACTATTGTGATCGTTGTTACCCTTTCCGCTTGCTTGAGATGAGAATCCAATCTGTGAACAATATGTCTTTATGTGATTCCTACAACTTTAGCAGATCAACCTTTCTCCCATATTTTGATTCTTGCCAAGTGATAAAGTCAGAAATATTTTATGGATTTCATCATACTCAAGTCTCATGTCGATAACTTGGCTTGTTAGCTTATGAATGATCTCACACTAAGGACTTATTTATGAGATTTTTTGGCAAAGAACTTCCTTCTGCTACATTAGTTGGGAGTTAAGACTAAGTGCTTCCTTTATGAACTCATCGATTTGCGGATTGTCTTTATACTTATATGTCATAGTGTGTATCCATGGATCTCTTTCTTCTAGGCTGGCCTAATGTTGTATTCGCAAATGTTCAAACTCCTGCTGGATTTGGGCTACTTATAATTATGCTTGTTGATTGGATTTCTCCTGAGCTAATTGTTGTTTTAACAACATGATTCTTTGTTCCTTTTCTTTAAGCATCATTTGGACCTTTGTCACTTTGTCAATAGTTTCTGTAGAATAGGCTCCTACGAATTGCGATAATTTTGAGAGGTTTTCATATGGGTCCATGGGCGAGTCCTTCCATAGAATGTCCATTGGTTCATTGTTAGGAGTCATAATAGTTGCAGCGTCTAACTTTCTTTTCTTCCTCTATCTCTTGAAGACAAATTTGTGTATAGGAATATAAAATACATCTAGTGGAGGAATTTCCTCAATTCTCAAAATAATTTATGAAGTGGGGGTGGCAGGGATGAGCTTGACATCCTGAGTGCCTATAGTTTTTTCTACTGTTGTTTCTTGATTTGAATTTTGTTGTGTTTTCTTAGGAGTCTGTATCTCAGATGTTTGTTCATCTATGTGAAGCTTCTTGTTGAAATGTTCCCATTCATTTTCCAAATAAATAGCTATGGTTTTTGCTGATTGAGTGGATGTAGAGTGAACTTTTGCTTGTTTCTTTATCATGGTTTGCTTGATTGTTTCCTCTGTTGTTCCAACTGTGTCCCTTTCAGACTCTTTATTGTTATTGCCTCCCCCATTTTTGGACTAGTGATCTAAGTGCTCTGACTCAGGAGTAGATCTCTCTTGGGTTTCTTCTTTGAAATTATCTTTGGAGTTGTCCTCCAATCTTACACTGGGAGTTGGCTCCCTTATTGGTTCAATCTGCAGTAGGTCCAATGGGACCTTCAATAATCTCCTCTTTTGTATACATGGAAATATTTAACATCATTTGGGGTAAAAATTAGTGATGCCATGTGCGTCACTTCTGAAAATGTTTCTTTTTGTAGGAAAAGGTCATCGAGTTCATCCTCCTCATGGGTGAATGGTTTTACTTTCACCATAGTGGTGAAGTCCTTAGCAGTGCCATTTGGGTCATACTGCATTCCTGAGATTTTAGCTAATTTTAGAGATTTCATGATCTCTGCTTCTTTGCATGCATGTCCAAAATCATGTAGTGCAAACGCACCACATTGCAACGGAAATGTAGGCAAAATGGCCTTCTTCTGCTCTTTCAATCCTCTGCCTGCCATTTGGTAGGCTATCTCCCTGGCCATTAATTTGTTAGGGACATAGTATGGGAGACCATTCGGTGAAGCAATGCTCCCAAATACTCATTTCCTCTCCAAACCATCTGGCCACATGCAAGATATCCACTTCAGCCTCTTTTGAAAAACCTAGGGGCGACTGTGTTGTAGACTTGTTTATGGATGCATAGCATAACTCCTTGACAGATCTTATAAAAATGGGGGTGAAAGTGAGACTCCCAAAAAATCTTATGCTACACATGGATAGGAAATCGGTCTTTCATATGCCACTTCCATCCCATAATGGGAAATTTGGAATTAAAACAGATTGCGTCCATTACAAAAGCACTGATGAAAAACGGGGGATAACCCATTAAAGAGGGGCTTCTATTTCTCCTATATTCCATAATGGATTTTGCCAAATTATCAAAAAAAATTTGAGCTGAATTCATTATTTTGCGTTCAGAGCTACATTTATTAATGGAAGCTATTCTGGGGAAATTTTGGTGCTATCAGGTTTACTGAACAATCTATATAGCATGGCTACTGCGAAATCGTAGAATACATACCCATCTTATACCATTTAAGCTTACCTTTGCTTATTGTCCACGCCTGCATGATGTCTGCCGGGTCTTCATTCTCCTTAGAAAATTGCTCGAGGAACGATTTGTTGTAGAGCTTCTGTGGCTTTGGTAAATGGTACATTAGTCGTAGGTTGTTTGCTAAAAAATATCCCATAACCTATTGCCTATGATTCTTGAATTCTCTGTTCGGGATGTCCACCACATCAATTATCCACTTGACCATATCCATGTATGGGATTATCTTCGGTCTTGTGTCTATGTGGTGTGTTATCACTCGTCCGGATCTCCAAGGTCAAGGAAGAGTCCAGTTGAGGTAGCCACAAACCAATCTTTTGACTTGGTAGTTATCCCTACCAAGTGGGAGAGGGATCTCTCCAAAGGATCATAGCCAAGAGGGCTAGATGGATTAGGGTTTTAAGCTAGGTATAGTAGCTGAGGGTTTTGATTTGATTTTGATTGGGGTAGTCACTGGATGAGTGAATTAGGTCAGAGAGTGAACTAGGTCAAGGCAAAATAAAATCAGAATTGGAGACAGCTGATGGGGCAAGGTAGGTAAGTACTTTAACACTTTGTAGTATAATGATGAAATGGTTTAGACTGATGAGTTACTAAAAAGAGCATGGAAATCATGAATTCTTTTTAACCTAAAGAAATGAAACAAATTATGATGATTTTCCCAAAACAGAGCATAGAAGATGAATTTTGCTTATCACAACTTGAAAAACAAACATATTTAGAAGTGAAATGGATCAAGGAAAATAAAAAACATTCACGCACATGTAACTAAATAAGAAACAATGTCAAATTACCATGCCAAAAGAATCCCACCAAAATCGCTGCAACTCATCCAATATATTCCATGCCAAAGTCTGAAACACTAGTACAACATCCAATAGAGTCCAACATTTTCCAAGAGTGAAGAAAGGGAAGATATAGACATCAAAACAAACTCCTCCCAACCTCAAGGGTTGAATCCATGAGAAGAGGAGAAAATGCACCAAAATATAAAATGATAGCTAGAGTGTAGGGTGGTCAAAGTGACTCATCCCTAATTACATTGCAATTGATTCATTTGACTCGATGAAGAATATTAACCTAATGTATTTACTTGAGGTAATAGTAAAAAGACCATAATTACATCATTCATATCAATTAAATAAGTAAAATATTAATTTCCCATAGGTAAAAATCAAATTTGGAGAAGAACAGTGAAAAATTAGGCCAACTGTTAAGTGTGCAACGCTTGTATCAAATGTGCAATGCCTGTGACAAATGTGCAATGCCATATTCAGACACACTTTTCCCTAGCTTCCTAGTGTCCAAATTTACTCTAGGATAGCTCATTGGAAATTTTATCTAGTCTAGTTTCCAAATATGCCCTTAGTTTTTAAAATGGGCTTGATTTCACCCTCCAAAACTCCATTCTCCCAACATTGGTCAAGTGCGCAACGCCTGGCTAAAAAAGAGGGCTGAAAAATGATTTTTTGATAGATTTTTGCCCTTTTCACCTACCAATTTTGCATTCCAGAGCTACAAAGATGGTTTTCCTAGATGTCTTGGTCCTTCTACATCCATTGGTGGCTTCCATTCCTCCAAAAAGTGTCTCAAAAAAGTGTGCAGTGCCCTAGGCACTACATGTTTGACTATGCAGCTGATATTTAAATTGCCTAAAACCCACAAAAAACATATATTTGTCAAAATATGCTAAGGGACTTAAAAATTGGTGAAGGATTTAAGGTTTGGTGTATTTAGGCTTGGAGTGAAGCCTCTGCAAGTATGTCAAATGTTTCCTTCTCCTTTGGTGAGTTAGGGCTTCAATTATTTTCTTTACAGCTTTGAGTTTTTCCCTGGCAATCCTTTCTCTGTTGGCATAGTGTTTTGCCATCTTCTTATGAATTTCATTTTGTTGGTTAGCTTTATCTAGAAGTTTATCTAGATGCTGTTCAACCTTATCAAGCCAATGCTCCCAGTTTTCATTGACCAAGATGGCAACTTGCTCATTTCGTGTGAGCTCACTAGCAAGCTTAGGCTCCTTTTGTTTATGTAGTTCTAGAGCTCTTTTCAGCCCTCTAGGTCTAGGTCTTTTTATATTTTCTTTCTCTTCTTTAGATTCACCATACCTATCATAGGCATCTTATAGCAATGCCTTGGATTTCATTGCTTCCCTCTCTACCTTTACGAGCTTAATTTCCATGACCTCATGTTTGGCCTCAAGCTGCTTATTTTCCTGTTCATAATATGAGATGATGTATTTTTCCCTTTGTAGGTTGATCTGGAGCTCCCTAATGAGTGCATACTTTTCTTTGATGGAAATGCTTGTACTCTCACTATCATCATGCTCACCTACATCAACCAAGTCAAAATCATGCTCTGTCTCATGGAGGTCTTCCTCCTCATATTGAATATTTGTCCCTGTCATCTTTTCCTTGCCCTTTTGTACTTGCTTTGTTCATGAAGAAGGCAAGGCCCCTCCCATAATTTTTGGGGAAAACACCTTCCTATGGCCTCTCTGATAAATGTGTGTAAAAATTCCCAAATCAGCCTCATTGGGCTTGATGACCTCAACCTGTCCAATCTACTCCAGCTCTCTGATTTCATCTCTGTTAGGTGAATGGATATGCTCATGAAATGGCGATGATGGAGGTGATGGTGAGGGTGACTGATCAGATGAGGATGAATGATCTATGGGCTGAGATGGAGGAATGGAGGTGGACGGGTGAGATGATGAAGAGATACTTTGAGCATTCTGAGTAGATGAATCAGTAAATATGGGATTGGCTATGAAGGTACTCGATGCAATGTTGAGCTCTTTGAGATGATGAAGGACTATGATTTTAATGAGGGAATGATGAAAGAGACTATTCATTTGATCTTTATACTCTCTTGTTTGGGCAATGTAGGCCATCTTATCAATGCTCCAGAAGAGATAATAATGTATATTGAGCAACTTAACCCTTGTGAAATGCAAGAGTAGCCGAATATGATAGGTATACAGTTTGGAAAATCTCCCTTCATAAGTAAAGTATCTCATGATGATTTTCATCATGGGAACATATCTATCCAGGAGGTAAGAGAAACAAAAAACCTCTTTCTATCATTTATGTATCTAGGTTTATCATAGGGCTCATAATAATGTCTCTCCAAATCACCTTGTTTAAACCATTTCTCCCCAACATTTGGGATTCCAGTGGAAGCTGATATAATGATGATATAATGGTTGTAGATAAAGTAAAAGTGACACCTACTAAAGTTAATTGGATGTCTTGGTGTTTAGATATGAAGAGCCTAGTCAACATAGGATGGTGTTGGACTACCTGAACTTGCTCACAGAAATCATAACAACCTAGATATTTGAAGGATGTCATAGTTATAGGAGATGCCAAGACTTCCCTGAGATTTGTGGGCTCAAATATGAGTATCTTGCCTCCTTTGTGTGATTTTTTGATCTCTGTTTCTTCTTCCTCACTGTATGGTTTATATTCCTCTTTTGACATAGTGTTGTAATATGAACCCTAGGGAGGTATAAGGTAATTGGAATGTGGTTTTTTGGGAATAGGAAAAGGGGAAAGGGAAATATGAAAGAGATGGGTGAAGGGATGTATGTAATGGAGGAGGATATGGGGTATATGATAGATTTTTGGGATGGGAGAAATTATTTGCAATGTAGGGGTTTGGGAGCCTAGGTAATTGTGGCACCTAGGACTTAGGGTTTAGATACAAAGGTTTTAGAGAGTATTTGGGATAAATGGGTTTAGGGAAAAGGGAAGTGTAGGGGAGTTAATATTTAGGAATTGAGGGTGAAAGTGTAGTTTTTAGGGAGATAGTAGGGTTTATATGTGAGAATAGAACCAAACCTTCAACAAACCTTCAAAACACTTTGGGAATGATTCTATGTGGGGAAAACATGTGCTTTGCAATGGTTACTTACTTGTAAGAGGTCGAATGCACTTTGGTGGAGTTTACGAGGCGATTTTAGCTTTCCTGGACAAACACAAAGTGCCTATGGGGAGTGCATAGCGCCTTTGGCAAGCGCGTAGTGCGCTAAGGGAACACACAACACCAGGTAAACACGGAATGCCAGAAGAGAATGTGCAACACTTTCTCTATTTTTCTAATTTTTGCGCAAAATTGTGAAAAAAAGGTCTGTTGGTGTTTGCTCAAGGAATGAAAAGAGGGAAATGGAGTTGATTTAGATGATAGGAGGACCTTTATACTCAAATGAATTCGATCCTTTAGTTTCAACACCCACTTTCTAATGTTTCATTTCTCCTTTTGAAGTTCTTGGTAATTTCCCTTTACTCTCTAATTTTCTTTTTGCAAGTTAGTGATGCATGGAGTTTTGGCATTCTTCACATTTGAATTGGATTTGATGAAATTGGCACATATTTCTTTGAGTTGACAACTTTAGGGATACTAACTTATTACATATATTGAACATAAAATTACATAAATTAGAAAAAATATTACATCTATTTTTTGAAATAAAATTACACTCTGAAATAAGAACTATTACTTGGAATTAAAATTGGAACTTTGGAAAACATAGTCACATGTTTACCAATCCTGTTCAAATGACAAAAGGATATTATTTTTCTCACTCTTATACTTTTTTTCTGGCTTTATGTAGTGAAATGGAGTATTATTGAAGCTTGAAAGAATGGAACCTAGTGGCCTAATGGGACCTTGAATGAGCAGACTGCATGTGGACTTGAATGACCCAAAACATGATGAAATGAGTCTTTATCGTCAATGTATGCTGAGTAGGACACATAAAGGTGGGACAACAAAAAATTATTTTTGAGAGAAAGAGTAGGGATTTTGACAATAGGGCTACCATCATTGAGTAAATTTTTAAATGAGACCTAGGTGGAATGACAAAAATTTCAGAATGGGACCCTAATATGAGATAAAAGAGGAGTTTTGATCACTGATGGTAGTATGCAAATACTGACACTAACACTGGCCTTATTAGGGATGGAAGCTCCTTGGAGGTGTCAAGAACACCATAGAGCAAGTTCCTAACCATGTGGGCCAATACGGTCAAAAACTTATACTAAAATGCATGAATTAATTATGACAACTCAAATGACACAAACTGACTCAAAAATGACTTACTTAACTGATGACTAAACATTGAAAATGGTAGAAAATTAGTGAATCTCCAAGGCCTTCACTTCAGGATCTGAACTCCAGTGACTCTCTACTTCACACTTGTAGAGAATTAAACTATTATGTACAAAGAAACCGGGACAATTCAGAAAAGATAGTGCCTAAGAAGCCTACCATTGACTGCTCCTCCTAAGAATGGTTCTCCATTCATCTCATCCAACAAGAAAGAATTTTGTCCTCTGAAAGCCGAAATCTGATAAGGGCCTTTCCACATATTTTCGAATTTACCATGCTTACCCTTGCCTTCGTTTAGGGCATCCCAACGAAGCACCACATATCCAATTTTGAAATCATCCTCCTTTGTTTTCCAGTCATAGATTCTTTTTATCCTCTCACGAAGCTTAGAGGTGTTCTGAAATACCTCATCCCGTGTCTGCTGTAGGTGAATCATTTGATTGATCCAACACTGAATATCATTCTCTTCACTTCCCACTTCTTGTAACAATTTCATGATCGAGACTGCTAATGATGAAGGGAAAACATTATCTACTCCATACACAATTTGAAAAGGATAAAGTCCAATAGATTTGTAACTACTCACCCGATCTGCCCATAATGCATTAATCAATTTTTTGTGCAAATTATTTTTGTTGGCCTCCAACATTTTCTTGATGATGTTGATTAAGGATTTATTGGAGGACTCGACCAAACCATTTCCTTGTGGATAGTATGTTGTAGAATGTCCAAACTTAATGTTGTATTTGTCACAAAAATTAGTCATCTTTTTAGACTTGAATGCTACCACGTTGTCTGCGATGATATTATTAGGACAACGAAAATAGGACAAGATATTAGTTTCTAAAAATTGAATGATAACTGAATCTGTTGCTTGCCTGGTTGGAATCGCTTCGATCCACTTACTAAACTAGTTTGTAGCTGTCAATATTCACCTGTGTTGTGCGGATGATGATGGGTTAATCTCGCCTATGAAATCTGGTCCCCACTGCTAAAATGGTGCATGAAATGATATAGGTTTTAGAGGTAAAGGAATAAGTTTTCTTTTACCTTGGAAAACTTGACACTCGTGACAACTCATCACTGCCTTGTAGATATCTACAAAAAGTGTAGGCCAATCGTAACCCATTCTTAGTACTTTGTTAGCCATGGTCTTTTAGTACAAGTGGCCCCCACAATATCCTTTGTGGAAGTCATTTATTACTTCTTTAGACTCATCTTCTATCAAACAATTCAACAACACACCTCTAGGATCCTTCCAATAAAGTGTGTTGTCCATAATACAATATTTTGAAGCCTTTAACTTCAGTGACCTTCTCTTAGCCTTAGACATGCCTGGAGGGGGATTTAGATGTTGCAAAACATAAATAATATCATAATATCATGGAGATGATAGAAAGATATCAGATACTTGAATGAGATCTACATCTTCTTGGTTGTCGAACAATGCTGCTACAAGGTTGATATCTAGAGCATGGAGATTTGACTTAGCCATGAGTTTGGCTAAGCCTTGACCCTTGATCAGCTTGATAGGCTTGATCTCAAGATCATATTCTAATAATTCTACTATCCATCTACCCCTTCTACCTTCTGGGTCATTATGCACAAGAACTTATTTTACCATTGCATTAGGCACATAAGCAAGAGTATTCCAATGTAAAATGTAAACTCTAAAATCTTTCTTGCCTTTACCAAATCCAAGGCCTGTTTCTCAATGATGTTGTACTTAAGGGCTGCATCCATGATGTTGTGATTGAAAAATTCTATTGGAAGCTTGGTTTTATCCCTTTTCTGCATTAATACTGCTACCATGGTATGCTCAGAAGCAAAAGGGAATATAATAAAATCATCAGAGTAATCAGGACTGATTAAAACAGGGGTAGTGGTTAAGGCAAGATTTACCTCATGAAAGGAATTGTCGGCTTCTTCGGAACACTTCACATCACTATCCTTTTTCAATATATTGGTCGTTTCCCTAAGATGTTCAACCAAATTAGGAATAAATCTGCGTAAGAAATTCATCTTACCATTAAATGCTTGGATTTCTTTCTTGCTATGAGGGAAATCAATTTGTTGAATGGCTTCTACTTGTGAAGGGTCAATCTGGATGCCGTCCTTTGAGATGATGTGGCCGAGAAGTTTTCCCTCCTCCATAGCAAACACACTTTTCTTTGGATTGAGAGAGATTCTACTTTCTACATTTCTGAAAAATGACTCTTAAATGATGCAAATGTTCATCATCTGAATGTGAAAACACTATTACATCATCTAAGTATACAACCAAGAAAACATCTTTTCGATTGGAAAAGTCTATGTCCATGGAACGCTGAAAAGTGGCCCCTGCATTTTTGAGACCGAATGGAATTTTTGCATATTTGAATGTGCCCCAAGGTGTGGTGAATTTTGTCTTGTCCCAATCATTTTCATGCACTAAAAATTGATTGTAACTGGAGTAGCCATCCAAAAGTGACAACCGGGAAGCACCAACAACTCTATGAAGGATATGGTCCATTTTGGGAAGTGCATAATTATATTTCAAAGATACTTTTTTCAAGTTTCTAAAGTCTATGCAGAGCCTTATTTCCCCAATCTTCTTTCTCACCGGAACTAGATTTGATATCCAATTGGAAAATCTAATAGGAACGATGATGCCCGCCTTGAAAAGTATGTTAACTTCTTTTTCTATGGATGTTAGCAGTCTTGGGTTAATCCTTCTTAGATTTTCTCTGAAGTGCTTTTGATTGGGCTTGATTGGGATGGTATGATGAATTATTTTCTTATCATACTCCTTCAAGTCTGCATAATCCCACTCAAAAACATTAGAAAATTCAGACATAAGTGAATATATTTCTCTTTTACCTCGAGAGATAATGATTTGGACAACTTGATCATTTTTGGTTTGCCTGTTGTTCCGATGTTCACCTCTTCGACACCCTTCTCTGTAGGAACCAATGTAGGCTTCCTTGCTACAACATCCTGATCAAACAAGTCTTCTAAAGGTATAAGACCTTTTGGAATATTTTTATCCTTCAGCTGTAGTTTATCCACTTGAGGCGCCTCAATGACTTGATCATCTTTGTCGTAAACTTCATCCATAAAACAATTCTCAAACTCTCCTTCACTTCGAAGAAAGTTATTCACCTATTTTTCATCCGAGAATACTTGCCAATATCACATTTTTTCAGTAACAGAGGGCTGATGCTTTACATGAATCTCAAATTTCTTATTTGAAAAAATGGGGATTTTGAAATTGCTTGCAGCTGTAGATAATGAATCTGTCATAACATTATGACTCCTTGGTACAACTGAAAGTGTATATTCAAGAAATATCCTCAAAATATCTAAAAAAGCATTTCTATATTGTCTCATTCGCAGATTGTGAGCTTGATATTCACTTTTAACATTCTTGATCACAAGTTCCGAATCACCATACAGAGAAATTTTTCATGCACCCAATATTTTCAAGATCTTTAGACTTGTGATGAGTGCTTCGTACTCTGCCTCATTGTTAGTGCAATCAAAAGCTAACTTGTATGAGCATAATCTAAATTATGAGGGAGCTTACCTTGTTGATGATGTGGACTTCGAATCCAAATGCCAATACTTGCTCCATCTTTTCCAAGAACATCATCAAAGTCCATGGTCCAAAGGTCATGCTCCTCTTCCAAAGGCTGTAAATATTGTTTCTACTTTGGGTCAATTTTTTGAGCTTTGTCTTCATGGCTTTCTAAATTTTCCATTACCTTCTCTGATGGTTGTTCAAATCCTTTCTCTACCTTGTCCAATGGTTGTTCAGATGAATTTGGCAACTTTTCTTTTTCCTGATCTAAAATTGTCCTTATATAATTGGAAATCTTTGGTACATCTTTAATTTCCACAAGCTGACTATCTATATCATTCAGTCCACTATCATTATATAAAATAAATGACACTAAATCTCTATGTACAACATTTATAGGATGATTATTGGGATTCTCCTTGCTAGTTACATTGAATTTCATTTTGGTTTCTCAGTACAATTTCCTCAATTGCTTGAAAACTAGAATAGTGGCATAGGAGAAGTCTAATTGCAGTGTGACTCTTAGTTTCGCTCCCCAAGAACTTGAAAATAACATACCAAACCATGGTGGTATATCAGCTACCACCACATCCATTAAGACATTCTTTGCCAATATTTGGTCGAGGGATACTACCAAATCTTTTATTAGACCAAGACAACAAACCTTACTAGAATCAAAGGAATACAAGTCATGGTATTCATGAGTTATGTCTAGACCCAACCTTTCCACAATGGCCTTTGGAATTAAACTATGGGAGGCTCCAGAGTCAAGCATGGAGTTATGAAGAATGTACTGATGAATTCTTAAACTCAAGTAAAATGGAGGAACCTCACTGTCTTCTGACTGACCATCTATGGTTGGACCAAAAATCAATTCAGGCAGGTCATCTTCAACATTAACCATGTCGGATATAGGGTCAAATTTTAGAATTTTAACTATATCAAACTTGTAATGACTATTTTTGACAAGTTCAGTAAGAGGGATTGACACTTTCAACTTTGAGATTTCAGTTTCTAAATTGAATGAGCTAGATTTGTCTACTTCTTTTTGGATGATGTCTCCTTTCTTGTGCAGATCTCTTGGTGTCTAATCCTTCTTCCAATTGTCACAATCATTGTTTGGAATTCTTGTAGATGGTTGATTTACTTTTCTTTGGTTAATTGCTGCCAACTCTTTGCCTTTACTTTGATTTCCTTGAGGAATTGTCTTCGGTTGAGTATCCTTCTGCTGCGATGTCCTTTTCTGAATAGGAGTGACTGGGACATCTCTATTTCTCAAGGAATATTTCTTTTGCTAAGAGCTGAGTGCAGTCAAGTATCCTCTTAGATAATCATCTGATTGGGTTTCCAATGCATATTGATTTGCCAGTATGTAATCTTCATCTTTAGGTTCCTCCGTCTTCTCAACATACTTCTCATTTTCAGTCAAGAAAATGGGATGGTAATTTTCCCTAAAGAAGTGGTTTTCCTTGACAATCAAGTCTATTTCATCATCAAATTATCCTTGAGCATAATTATGCTACAAGGGTGTCCAAATTGGCTGCTAAGATGTCAATGCTTCAAAATCTTTCTACTCTCTTTGTTTTATCCTATACTGAGGTTGCTATTGGTTTCTGAAATTCAGATTCCTAACTTGTGGCTCTTGCTGTCAATCCAAATATATCATTCGGTCAACCATCCTCTTCATGGTTTTGTTCAGAGCATCTAGTTCGATATTGGTGGAAGAAGAGGGTTCTTCATTGATTGTTACTTTCTTCTCTAATTTCTCATGTTTCAACCGAGACTTTTTAATCATCAAGTTTGCTTGCACACTCATTGCATTATTTTGCATTTCTTCCAGAGTATTAGGGTCCCTTTCCCATAGTTGATAAGCCATTTCTGGATCAAAATCATCCGGATAATGTTGAAGTGCCAAATTGAGTGGAGGTTTCATGTTATCTAGAATGGAATTGTAAATTTGATTGAACCTTATAGTAAACTCTTGAATCGTCTCGTTAGGATTCCTTTTCAATGTACTGTATTCTGCCAAGATCTGCAATGGATTCTCCTTTTCCCACCAACCTGGATAAGAACAACTCATTTAACCTCTGAGCAATATAAATGGAGCCTGCCGCCAAACCTCAGAACCATTTTTTCACATCTTCAGGAAAAATCTGAGCCATTAGTCTCATTTTGGCATCATCATCATCAACCTCCTCTAAGTCAATGAAATCAACCATCTTGTCAATATGTTGTTGTGCTATGACTCCTAGGATGCCATCAAAAAGAGGAAGCCTTTGGCCATAGGTCTGAGGTAAAGTTGCTAACTGACCAGGTAATACTAAGGGATAAAATCTTGCCATGACTATTGGGGGAGGCGTATGAGGACTAAAATGGGTTGAGTTGGCTGGGATGAAGATGGAGGTGTGGATACAGTTGTTTTTGGAGGTGCGGTAGAGGGAATGGCAGAAGATAAGCTTTCAAGTTGATACTGAATATAGGATTTTTCTGCAGTAATTTTTAATTGATCAGATAGGATTTGGAGTGTCTAAAAATTAGATCAAACCTCGTGCTTAGGTTTTGAAGACTGAGAAGTAGCAAAAGGTTTATTAGATAAATATTTCAAGATAGGTATGTATGAATCAAACTTAATGGGATCAAACACTTCCTCTATAATATAGGACTCAGACTTCAAACGAAATAGTTCTAGCTCAAATTTAATGCCAAAAGGAATATCCTCAATACTAAGAATCTAATCTAGTAAGGAAGTGGTCCTTTCCAACTTTGTGCTTTCAGTCTCAAGGAAAGGGACTTTAGGTTTTCTTAACAATCTTTCAGGATCATCAAGAGGAGAAGGAGGGTTCAAGTTAGGGTTTGACCTGGTATATCTTTTTGGAGTCAGAATCTTAACAGAGTCAAATACTATGCAAGGCAAAAGAATTTCAGACTTGAGCGCAAAACTTCACCACTGAGGAATTTCTTTGAATAGAAAATTTTAACAAGTAGCGATCAAGAGCTTACCAATGGCATTAGGTTTGATTTGAACTTGTGATTTTTAACTTTTTTCTCTTTTTGAACAAGCTTTGAATATCTTTGACTGGATCAGATGGATCAGGATGTGAAATTTTGTCTTGTTTGTCTCCTTGAAAGCTAGATATACACTCTTGACACTGAAATTATGGGATCAACCTTTATGAAACTTAGTCCCATCATCCAAAGGACCAAATTCCAATGAAAACTAGTCCTACACCCATGGAAAATGAACCTTTCACCCCCGGAAATGATGCCAGTATGTTATCACTCCTTCGAATCTCCAAGGCTGAGGAAGAGTCCAGCTGAGGTAACCACAGACAAATCTTTTGATTTGGTAGCTAGCCCTATCAAGCCAAAGAGGGCTCTCTCCAAAGTATCACAACCAAGAGCTTTGGGTGGATTAGGGTTTTAGGCTAGATATAGTAGCTCAGGGTTTTGATTTGGTTTTGATTGTGGTAGTCACTGGATGAGTGAATTAGGTAAGAGAGTGGACTAGGTTAGGGCAAAAGAAAATCATAATTGTAGATGTTTGATGGGGCAAGGTAGGAAAGTACTTTAACACTTTGTAGTATATTTATGAAATGGTTTATACAGATGAGGTTCTAAAAAGAGCATGGAAAACGTAAATTCTTTTTAGACTGAAGAAATGAAACAAATTATGATGATTTTCCCAAAACTGAGCATAGAAGATGAATTCTTCTTATCACAGCTTGAAAATCAAACATATTTAGAAGTGAAATGGATCAAGGAAAATAAAAAACATTCACACACATGTAACTAAAGAAGAAACAATTTCAAAATACCATGCCACAGGAACCCCACCAAAATAGTTGCAACTCATCCAATATATTCCATGCCAAAGTCTGAAACACTAGTACAACATCCAATAGAGTCCAACCTCTTCCAAAAATGAAGAAAGGGAAGATATAGACATCAAAACAAACTCCTCCCAACCTCAAGCGTTGAATCCATGAGAAGAGGAGAAATTCCACCAAAATCTGAACTAATCACTAGAGTGTAGGGTGGTCAAAGTGACTCATCCCTAATTACATTGCAACTGATTCATCTGACCTGATGAAGACTATTAACCTAATGTATTTACCCAAGTTAATAGTTAAAGACCATAATTACATCAATCATATCAATCATATCAATTACATCAGTAAAATATTGATTTCCCATAGGTAAAAATCAAATCTGGAGACGAACAGTGAAAAATTAGGCCAATTGTCAAGTGCCCAACCATGCAGCACCATCTTCAAACCCACTTTTGCCTACCTTCCTAGTGTCCCAATTGAGCCCATGACAACTCATTGGAAAGATTATCTAGTATAGTTTTGAAATATGCCTTTATTTTTCAAAATGGCTTTATTTTTCCTTCCAAAACTCCTTTATTCCAAGAGTGGTCAAGTGTGCAGCGCTTGGCTGAAAAAGAGGGCAGAAACATGATTTTTTTGGTAGTTTTTTTTCCCTTTTCACCTACCATTTTTGCATTCCAGGGCTGGAAACATGGTTTTCATAGATTTCTTGTTCCTTCTGCATCCATTGGTGGCTTCCATTCCTCCAAAAAGTATCTCAAAAAAGTGTGTCTCTGTGCGTTTGACCATGCAGCTGATATTTAAATTTCATAAAAAACACAGAAAACATATCTTTGCCAAAATATGCTAAGGGACTTCAAAATTGGTGAAGGAGCTTATGTTTGGTGTAGATAGACTTGGGGTGAAGCCTCTACAAGTATGTCAAGTTTTTGCTTCTCCTTTTGGTGAGTTAGGGCTTCAATTCTTTTCATTGCAGCTTTGAGTTTTTCCCAGACAATCCTTTCTCTATTGAGGTAGTGTTTTTCCATCTTCTTCTGAATTTTATTTTGCTGGTTAGCTTTGTCTAGGAGTTTCTCTAGATTATTATTGACCTTATCAAGGAAATGCTCCTAGTTTTCATTGACCAGGATGGAAAATTGCTCATTCCATGTGAGCTCATTAGCAAGATTAGCCTCCTTTTGTTTCTCTAGTCCTATAGCTCTTTTTAGCACACTAGCTCTAGGTCATTTTGTAGTTTCTTTTGTTGGCATTATGATGCATGTGTTGTACTTGATGGCAACCCACTCATAGAGGAACATCTCTCTTGATTATAACTAGATGAATATTCAAAAGTGTTATCAGATGTGGCTGAATGCATGGGATGCAGGACAACTCAAAGGAATTAGATGATAGTTCTAAGTATGACAAGTTATCTTTGCCATCAAATCCAAAGGGGGAGATTGTTGAAATTATGAGACAAGTGTTGTCCTTGATGGAAAATCACACAGATGACAAATCATAGTGCATGAGGTCAGCAATAAGGAATTGATGATCAGTCTACAAGAATGAAGAGAAAATATATATACGCAGGTTCACTTTGACAAAGTCGCGTATACATGCAAGTTGGACGTGCCCAAGACACGTATGCGTATGCACACATTTTCATACAAGAAAAAGCACGTATATGTTGGAGAACTTACTTTTGGTCCATGGTAGTTAGTCCTTGGTATTTGAACCTATGATTTTGGACCATAGTATCTCGTAAGATGTGTTCATCCCTAGTATTGGGTCCATGGTATTTATTTGTTATGGTTTTGGAAAATAGTATTGTGAAAGGCCTAAGACTATAAAAGGAGAAGAAGATCATTAGGCAAAGTGATGAGAAATACTTGAATATCTGATGTAGTATGAGATTCAGTATGCAGGATATGGGTTATGATGCATTTCTTGATCTGAGCTAAGGAGGGATCTCACCAGTTGATGGAGAACATGATCTAAGGATAGATCGGGATCAAATGGTTTGAAATGAACTATCTCTACATGGTTGATTATGCTTGTTCTAAATCTCCATACTGACGCACCTAATGTTCTGAACTGGGTATAACTTAAGTTTGAAACAGCTGCAAGTCATGATTGAATATGTATAGATCTGTACAGAGGTTGGCTTTGGTAAAAGCGTGTATGTACGCGTTTTTGGTTTGTCCAAGGAGTGTATACCATTTAAGCTATGATTTTTTATGATACAGTTGGTTCTGAATATTGTTGCAAAGTTCAGTGTTCTGCCCTGTGTTCTGGTGGCCGCTTTTTGTTGACATGGTTTCAGTGTTTCAGTATTGGGTGTTTCAGAGATTGATGGCTAGTGTTTGTGTGCTTCAATGATATTGATGGGTCCAGTATGAAAATTGGATGAAACATGGCCTTCAGATTTTAGAGTTGTGCTTCAGTATATCCAATCTGAAAATTGATGAAACGTGGTACCTGGAGGAAGAAAGATAAGGTTGTAGCCTTCGGTAGGTCGGCATCTACGCACTTGTACATCAGCTTGTACAAGAGCCAAGGGGGTGGTAGCTCCCTTCCAGGAGAGTCTGGAGAATGAGAGAAGGTTGTAGCCTTCTGCAGGTAGAAGCCTATGTACTGGTATAAGTCTGCACCAGTACAGAACTATTGTAAAAACAATTTCTTATTAAAGAAGATTGAGACAACTTGCAGCAGGTGGTTTTCACCCACATTGGGTTTCCACCTTATATCATGGTGTTAATGTGTGCTTCTTGTGTGTGATGATCTGTTCTGTTCTACTAGTTCTGTCTATTGTTCATATGGTTAATGAAGTTCTGATCCATTATCTAAAGATTAACATATAATAGATTATCTGAATCATAAGTATTCTAGATATACGCTAGTTACATTAGACACAGTCGCGTATACACGCGGGTTCACCTAACTGAAGTAGCATATATGTATCTAAGCATGGAAATGAATTTTTTTTACTAATTTGATAATAATGATTCACCCCGCCCCTCCATATTATTCCAAACAATGTATCAGAGCAGGTCTTGGGTAAAAGATTGATCCTTGAAGGAGATCCGCGGAAAATGGGAAAGAAGTTAAGAAAAAGCACATAAGTGAAGAAGACATCTCAGAAGAACTATGACAGTGGGAGAATCGATTGGGGATTAGGTGTAAGAAGCTCTTCAGATTCATAATCAGATTCATAATCATTTCAGAATGAAGATGATCTATCAGGTATGAATTTGCTATCCTCTGATGTTGCAGCTATCTATCCATTTGGGAAAGATGAAAGTGATAGTGAAACAACTGAATTTGCTCTTATGGGTGAACAAGAAAGATATCAAATAGAGGCAAAATTTAAAAGGCTTTCAGACAAAATCAGAGATCAACAAGATCTTTTGAACAAAAGGGAATGTGACTTCAAAGAAGAAGCTACCAAACTAAAAGCCCAACTAGAAGAAAGAAACAAGGTAAGGAAGTTATTCAAGGACAAATATCAAAAGTTGCAGGATGAAGTAACATCATTAAGAGATGAAGTCAATGAAAGAAGCAAAACCATCAAGAAACTCAGAGATAGATCCAGTTATTATGAAAGTATTGAAGCCACGATCCGCTCGCTAAAGGAAGATCTTGAAGAATCAAAGAAGCAGAATAAAGATCCACTCCAAGCTATTGAAAAACAAGAAAACGAAGTCATCAGTTTAAAATCTCAGCTGGAATGTGCCTTGAGAATTCGTCAAATGCAGCAGGATCTGAATGAAGATCAAGAAAAGGAGATACTCAAACTAAGGCAACAAATGGAAGAAGGAAGAAAGTCTGAAGAAATCTGGAAGAAGCAATGTCTGGAAAAGGAGGAACAACTTCAGTTTGAGGTAAATATCTTGAAAGGTAAATTAGAAGATAAGGATAAGCTTTTGCGATTTCAAGATAGTACTAAAGTCTTGGATGATACTCTTAATAGTCAAAGGTCTCCTGCTATCAAAACTGGTCTTGGTTCTCATGAATCTATTGAAGGTGAATCTAGTTCACAAAGTAAGACAAGGGACTCGACTGCAAAACCTGAAATGCTCAATAAGGAGATGAAAGGTCAATCTCATCATCAACCAAGGAAAGAAATTCTTCAAAGAAAATCTTTTACTCCTCCTAAGATAATGTTGATTGTTATGTATGTCATAATCTTGG